>JBBPQE010000293.1:0-28889 GCA_038092335.1 Boletus vinaceobasis | reverse complement strand
TCACAGACCCAACAGCGAGGTGGCCACTAAGGGGCCTGACAACGATGTGGGTCTTATAAATGCCATTCGGTTAGTCGGCGTTCTGGATAAAGAACCAGATGAACCCTCCGGGGCCCCCAAGCCACCAATCCGGTCACCTTCTGATCAACTCCCATCCGAGAACGTGAACCGCCCACATCGTTTACCGTGCTCTCAGGCTCTCGGCCTCCTGAAAGGCAAAGTACTACTGAGACATCCGTGTTGCTTTCACTGGCTTCGGAAACTTAGTTTAATGTCGCCCCCTCTTGTGCTTCATTCGCAGCCTGAAGTAGGTGCTCGACAACGCAACAATTGTTAATTCCGCCCCACTCAGAATGCCAAGCATAGGGCAGTGTCTGCCTCTTCCGCTGCGCGATCGTCCGTGTCGCGGAGTTCCTCTCGCATCCAACCTGTACCTCTTTCCGCTCAATACCCGATTCCCCTTCGGCCGAGGAAGACTTTAAGCCTAGTCGCCCCCGATCTATCCCACGTGCCTCCGCAGCCAGTGCTTCTGACGGTAGCTCACAGCCTTCGCCCACTACGATTGTATCTGCCATATCCTCGACGTCAAGTAAAATGGTACCGAAAATATTCCAGTCATCACTGATGTCTCAACATCCCATTTCACGCAACAGTTCTATCCAAGGAAGGAGTCCTGCGGGGAGCTCCACTGTTGACTCGAGTAGTGGACATCCACTCACACCGCGCGATGGCAGTGACATCGGTGTGCGGTCCAAATACGATAGTAGTGATATGGGCTCAATGTCAAAGACTCGGGGACATGCGAGGAAGCCGAGCGTGAGATTTGAGGATCCGCGGCCTATCCGTGGTCGGGAGGGGGCAAAAACAGAAATCACGGGCGAGCAGAGAACGCGAGAACGGAGACGTAGCGAGTCCAAGGCTACGACTGAGGTTGGTTTCGCGTTCCCGTGTGGTAATGTTGCTCTGATCAGGCGAATATTTTTAGCTTGGCAAGATCGTCAATGGCCTTGAGCCGCTGCTCCATGGTGACTCTGACTCTGACCTTGGGCTGCGCGGTCGCAATCCAATGATCGACGTGACAGCGGAGAATGGTGCCCAAGGGATGATGCAACCTGGATGGGTGGCTTGGCAGCAGCCAATGGTCAGTGGCCCAAACCCGATGGTTCCACCTCAGTTCAGCAATGATCCTGCATACCTCGCTGCCCATCAACGTGCTCTTCTGATCGCGAAACAAGCGTACCAAATGGTTGTCGCCCAGCACGCGATGCAAATGGCGGGAGAAGAATGGGAGCGCAGCTCGAATATCGGGTTTGGGAGAGGTAGTTCTGTGTATGGCAGAGGCAGCGGAGGGAGCGTGTACGGCGGAGGGAGTGGGGGGAGCGTGTATGGTGGTATGGCTGGCATGCCCGGCATGGGGATGCTTACGCCGCCCAACCAATGGGCGAGAAGTTCTGTTGTCTTCCCGGGCGCCACTGGCTCGGTCTATGGCGGGATCAGCAGCTCGCAGAGCGAATCTGGTGGCTGGGGCATGCGCAGTGTCTACATGGGCTCGTTTACGCCCTCGTCCTCCCACTCGAACTACATGAGGAATGATGTTCCTAATCGCGCTGCGAGCGCGTGTCGCGGCAGCCCAAGACCCCGCAATCGGTCAGGCATTACTTCTCCGCCGGTGTCGCCAGGGCAGCCTACAAGAGCGACAGGAAAAAGCCCAGGTCGGGGCCGGACGGCACCACCCTCAAGCTGGAAGAACCGGTAGATGTCTCATGTTCACCCTACGCAGATTACACCTTTGCGTGCACTGTAGCTCATTACAGTTTGCATCACGATCTTGGCATGATTTTCATTTTGGCTCGACCATTCACGCGCTTTTTTTATGATCCTCTCAGTCTCTTTAGATCTCGCCCTCCGTCTGGGTCGAGTTTTCATGATTTCATTCGTTTTCTAGCACTACACATCCACCATCCTTTTGGTGTATACGAACGAGGAATGTAAGGTCGACAGGTATATTTATATGGATTCTTTCTTGAACAACAGGCAGACAGCTAACTCGATGGTTGCGTTATCGTTTGAGAGTGTACATGCAGTGCAGCGCTAGTTCGAGTGCCCGCGAGGAAGCTGACATTCATTAGGTTTGGAACTACTCTAATTAATCAGACATCGTCCCCCAACCTCCGCGTGCATCTAGACCTCATCGGTGACCTTGAGTGAACCTTCGGCGAGCTTACTTGACCACGGGACAGGCCCTCGGGACTCATACCGATGTCGCGAGACGACAACTGCACATAGTCGTGGTTCATCTATACCATCTAGGTGTATTGCACCAAATCATCCGGATCGATCAATCTCATCATGTGTACTTGAGCGAAAACACAACAACCACGCGGGAAACGTGATCGCAAAGGTAGCGTTACCTGTTTCTTGTTGATGCTGATCGAGAATAAGTCTAACCATGTAGCGTAAAGCATACAACGCGCACCGTTAGATGGACGCCCGGGGCCAAGAGTTGAGACGAGTCGCTCGCTGGTTGTGTCTCACATTCGAACGTGAGCGATCGTGACGAGGTCCACAACATCAGAAGAAAGTCATACCAGGTCCGCTGCTTTGGGATCTGCAGCACGTTGTCCACTACTAGAAGCACCGAGCGGACGTTTGCGAACAGCAGCCTTGTTAGGCGATTTATCCTGCAATGTGAAATATGAGTCTCTGCATTAGAAATCCGAGGAAGAACGAACCTGTTTTTTTACGACGGGTTTTGCAACCGCTCGCTAAGACGATATGTTAGACGCATCGCACCCGTTTGTCCATCAAAGAGTGCTCACTTTCTGACGTTGACCTGCAGCCATCCGCGACGGTCCCTCGTTCGTGTCATCCACTGGTAGATGGAAAGAAGATTGATAGTCGGTGGGTGGACGCGACTTTCCGGAACGTCGGTCAGGCTCGTGTGAGGCCGGGTTCTTGTTACTCTTTCTTTGTAGCCACCTCCTAAATATTGAACGGCCGTGAGATGACCCGACGGTGTCTGTGTCTTTCCGTGGACGTCCCTCTGACGACTGCGATAAAGCGTGGGATGGGCCCAGCGGGGGTACCTCGTCATCCCGACCATCGGCAGAGACGGCTGGGGACGGTGGCTCCGACAGCGTCAACACAGAAGCAGGAAGAAAAACAAAGTGATGACCAACCTCGTCAAAGTTGAATTCAGGCGTGGGCGCGCCCGACGGCACCTCGACCTATGCCGTCGTGAGAACTTAGTGCTTTGAGAGGGAACGAACGAATGCGTACCTCGAGAAGATCATTGCCGTCTTCGCTGCGTCCCTCCCCATTGAGTGGACTGGATTTCCCAGGACCTTCCTGTTGTACATATGCAATGGAATTAGCGCGACTCTTTCAAAATGGCAAACTCCTACTGGATTAGAATCGGGTGGTCCGTTGTCGTGGCCGCCCGATGTTAAAGGTTGCTCATCTTGTACTTTCTCGCGAGTAAATGCCTGGCATAGTTTGTCAGCACGGAATGGGGCCTATCTAACATGCCAGGACTATGAAGGCACAAATACCTACATGGAATGGGCCATACGAGTCCGGGAGAACCTTGCCGAGATCGTGGATGAAGATTTTCCCGTCCAGTCCAGTTGCGAGATAGCTACTGTCCGGGGAGATCGCAATCGACCGTAACTCCCCACTGTCCTCGATGGCAGAGTCGATCCGAGTCAGTGTTAACGCGTCCAGGAACAAGATGGAATGGTCTACAAAGGTAGCAATGAATTTGCCATTGGCAGCTAGAGCTATAGAGGGGACCTTGTCGTTGTCGTCGTGGAGAGTCGGTGATTCAGCGAGCTGGGACCCAGTCGAGGCACCGAAAGACATGATTTTGTTGTCAAGGGACGTGGCCACGATTTGCTGACCGTCGGCTGACCATGCCAGTGGAGTGGTCGCGCTCCATTGGGGTAGGGTAGTCTTGATTGTGATGAGTTCATCACCATTCCGACTGTTGAATATACGAATCAAGCTTCCCCTGCATGCAGTGGCGATGTGCTCGTCGTTCGGCGAGAATTTGATTCCACTGACATAATCGTCATGTTCGAGGGGACCGACAAGTCTCTCTCCACTTGTGATGTTCCAAATACTCGCTGTTTTGTTGTCAGTCCCAGTGGCGAACCTGGTCGAATCAGGGGAGACATCGACCGAAATCACTGGGTTTGTGCTATCCACGTTGATAGCTTGTTCGTGCATGTCTGTGTCCCACACACTCCCCCCATGATGAGTGCCGCACACTATCCACTTGTGGTCCCTTGACACACAAATGGCATACAACTCCATTCCCGGTTGATTTCCGACCTCTTGACCATCCACAAGCTGCCATCGTCGAACCCCGTTATCATAGTTGCCTAAAACATGCTTTCCGTCGGGGTGGAAAGCGACTGCGTATACCCAACCGGCGGAGTCACCAGTGTCGAGTACTGTGGTTTGGTCTTGCTGGGTTGTCAGTATTGCTCGATCACTCCCCGGAACTGCTACGCACCGTTCGTCGATGGCATCCTCACAATGGTACTCAACCGTGGGGATTGAAACTTCAAGGAACAAGGTGCTTCGGATTACTCGTGGTGCGCGGGATTGCTTGAGAGAACACATTTCCTTATTCTCAATGTGGTCTTCATACGGTGCCTCGTGTCTTTGGCGCCTACTCCATCCTCCCAGCTATGTGCCCGATGACCAGACAACGGTCAGCATCGGCGAAATGCTGCGTCTTTTCCAAACGGAGTCTGCGATTGCCTGTCATGTCTAGGCTGCAGGACTCGATTCACGACAAGTGTCAGGCTGGGCCTCGACTGTTGTCGACGTGAGGTACCATTAGTCTAGGATAATGTTTGTTCTGACACATTGACACCCCAGTGACTACATGGAACCCGTTCCCCCTCTCCCCTAACGTACGGTACCGGACGAGTGACATATAGCGACATATGTGCCGTGACCGACCTAGTTGATCCTCACCAAGGGTGATTACGATCACCCCAACATGCGAGCTGCGTCAAGAACCCGACGTCCCAGAGCAACGCCACATACACCGGCAAAGTTGGTAGGTGTGTTGTATGGGTTTTGAACGACGATCTCGTTCTTTTTCTGTAAGCATCTTGCTATGTCCTGTGATAAGCTTCGCTGTGGTGTATGTGACATATCATCTCAGCGAACGACCATTGGACTCGTCAGAAAGCGAAAGGTTCGTCATTCCTCGGATTTGTATGCAGGGAGTCATTACATGTTTCAGCATAAACCGCCTACCAAGACTACTATTCTCAAGCATCCGAACAAAGGCGCTTCCAGTAGCGGACAAGGTACGCGGATGCAAGCGCAGCGGACCCAGTATGACTTTTTCTATATGGATCCCGTCACAGTCGCTCATGTCCTATTAGGCGCAACAGGGAAATGACCCATCGCAACTCTTGGTCCCAGGTGTCCATTTAACGGTGCGGGCTAATTTACTTTAGGCTACACGGTTAGACTTACAGTCGATCAGCATCAACGAGAAACAGGCAATGCTACCTTTGCGATTATATTTACCGTGTGGTTGTTGTGTTTTCGCTCAGGTACACATGATGGGACTGGTTGATCCGGATGATTGAATGCAATACATATAGCGTTATGAGAGCTACTACGCTGCGCTGCACACGCTCAAACGACGACACAACTATGGCTGTCTGCCTGTTCCTCTCCAATATGCCGTCGACCTTACATTCCTCGTGTGAGGGCGCCTCAGAACAATGTTGAAAACAAGCTAGAATGGAAAGGAGTATATCAGATTTAGAGAAACAAGAGGGAAAGAGAAGAGTAAATGAGCAAGTCAGTGAGGATATACAAAGGGGGTGTGAAACAATGCTAAAAGAGACAAAGGAAAATAGGATGATTAGAGTGTGCTTAGTGTACATCGTTTCGGCAAGAATGTACGGTCTGGGTAGGGTGAAGATGAGACGTTACCGGCTGTTCTTCCTGCTCGAGGGTAGCGCCGCCTGAGTCCGACCTGGGCTTCTCCCAGTTGCTCTTGTAGGCTGCTCCGACAATATCGACGAAGGCGTGGAGTACGAGCGCTCGCGGTCCGAGGGCATCCTGGAAAGCAGACGCGTTTTGTGCGCGGTATGTCCCGAGTACGCCTCATGTGGATTGTACCCTCGTCGTGAAACCTGCAGGTCCTGCACTCGTCGCAACAAAAGGCACACAAATAAGCGCTAAAGACACGAGGCACGTGTGTGAATAGACCATATGGAGAATGAGGTAACATGTTTCTGTAGCGACTTTGTGCACCACGAGTAGACCGAAACACCTCCTTCCTTGACATTTCGACACCGAGGATTGTGTACCATTGGTGGAGATGTCGACAAAGACCGGTGCGTGGTAGCTCCGTGGGGTGATTGAGCAATGCTGACAATTTGGTAAGACCAAACGATAGTGCTTGACACCAGTAGCGGTGGCTATGTATACGCAGTCGCTTTCCACCCTGACAGAAAGCATCTTCTGGGTGGGGGTGACCATGGGATTCAATGGTGGCAACTTACAGATTGTCAAGAAGTCGGAAAGCAAACGGGAACGGTGTTCTACGCCATTTCTGTTTCGAGGGATCGCAAGTGGGTAGTGTGCGGGAATAAGGAGGGGGCAAGTGTGTGGGATGGAGAGATGCATGAAAGGATCATTGATGTGGAGGACACGAACCGGGTGTTTGCAGTCGACATTTCCCCCGATTCCACCAAATTTGCGACTGGGACAAGTGGAATGGGAGACGACAAATCGCGAGCGAACATTTGGAGCATGACGACCGGGAAGAAACTTATTGGCCTGCTCGAAGACGACAATGCTGTCAACGGAATCCAATTCTCCCCAAATGGCGAGCAAATCGCCACTACCTGCTACAGGGGCTCCATCCGTGTTTTCGATAGTACAGACGGGAACGAGCTCATCACCATCGAGACTAATAAAATACCCGAAATGGTGGCCACTCCGCTTGTGTGGTCAAACGATGGCCAACAAATTTTTGCGACATCCCACGACAAGAAAATCAGGTCATTTGATGTCTCTACTGGATCTCAGCTTGCTGAATGCCCAAGAATTTCCAATTGGGGCACAGTCTACTCTATCGCTCTTGCTGCCAATGGAAAATTCATTGCTACCTTCACAGACTCATCCATCTTGTTCCTGGACACCTCAACACTAACTCAGATTGGCCCTGTGATTGAGGACAGTGGACAGCTACGGTCGATTGCAATCTCCCCGCACAGTAGCCATCTTGTGACTGGACGGGAGGACGGGAAAATCATCGTTCGTGATCTCGCCAAGATTCTCCCAGACTCGTATGGTCCATTCCCCGTAAGTATCAGTGCCTTCACAGCTTTGGCATGTCAGAAATGCCCTATTTCATCTCCCACATTGACAAACTATGTTAGGCATCGAGTCCCACGAAAGGACAAGACGAGGACCCTTTGACCTCGGGTAGCTACGACGACGGTGATCTCCTCGACGTATGTGTGAGTTTGATTCCCTTCCAAAGCAAGTTCCTCATGATGACATAGGTCGAGGTACCATCCAACGCACCAGCTCCTGAGTTTGACTTCGACGAGGTTGGTGTTCACTTCATTTTTTTTCCTGCTTCCGTGTTGACGTTACTGGAGCCACCGTCCCCGACCTCTGCCGATCGTCAGGAGGAGGAGGTACCCCCGCTGGACCCGTCCCATGCCCTACCGCAGTCGTCAGATCCCGCACCAGATCCCGCAGAGTCATCTCGCGGCCGTTCAATATTTAAAAGGTTGCTACAGAGGAAGGGTGACAAGGACTCGGCTTCACACAACCCTGGTCGACATTTCGGAAAGTCGCACCAGTCCGCCAACCGTCGATCCCCTTCCCACTCACCAACAAGAGTGGATGACACAAACAAGGGTCCTTCGAGGATGGCTGCAGCTGAACGTATGGCAGTGAGTGTCCCTCCTTCATAGACGGTCGGATGTGGTGTATCTAACATATCATCTTAGCGAACGTCCACAGGACGCGCCAGGAAGCGGGAGGTTCGTTATTCCTTGGATCTGTATCGCAGGGGCTCATTACGTGTTCAATACAGCATAAATCGCGTGCCAGGGCTGCTATTCCCAAGCATTCGAACGAAGGTACTTCCAGTAAAGGACAAGGTGCTGAGGATCCAAGCGCAGCGGACCCGGTATGATTTTTTCTGGTGATGCGGACCTCGTCACCATTGCTCACGTCCTATTAGGTACAACATGCGAATGATTCGTCTCAACCCTCAGCCGGGAGGGTCCATCTAATGGTTGGCGCCACTTTTCGTTGACCTGCGCTGTTATACTTACCGTGCACGGATCAGCACCAGCAAGGATCTGGGGATGCTACCCTTTCAATCAGGTTTCCCGCTTGGTTAGCGTGCATTCGACCAGGTACCCATGACCGGACGGATCGATCCAGGTGACCTTGATGCAATACATGTAGACACTACGCTGTATTGCGGGTGTATCCGCATGGACTGGGGCAGAGCTATGATATACTCAGTTCGTCGCCTCTGCCTCAAGGTGCGTGACCTTGGGTAGAGGTGGTAGACGCTGCGGGGGCCAATCCGGTGAAAGACGTTCGGAATGTCGGAGGGTTGTCGGGTTGTCTGAGCTTAGAGCATGAAACTGTAGTAGCCGGTAAAACCAGAGTACCCATCCCGACGGCAAGCTGCATCGAGAAGCAGAAAAGTACCACAGGGATCACGGACAAGGACGAGCTCCGAGTCGATGAGGGTGTTGGCAGCGGAGTTGATCCAACGGCGACACTGCGACAAGAGGACGCGGAATGAATCGGGAACAATGGCCTTCAGGCAGAGCGTCCTCTTTCCCCGAGGGAAGGTGTTGAGCAATCGAGTAGCAAGGTACCGGTCTTCACCAACGAAGAGCAGGTTCAATTCTGCGATACCCTCTGAATCGTATCGACACCGAAACGGAGCGCACAAGGGCAACATGCCCTCCAGAGTCCACATCGCCGGGTCGAAGAACTGTTTTCCCGAATGTTGTCATACGTTCGTCGAACACGATCGTTTGAAGGAATGAGAAAGATTTGAGAAACCATATCGTCGGGTTCCAGATTTCGGGTCGTTGGCCTTGAGCGGGTTGCCGACTTCAAGTAGCGAAGGAAATCAATGCGTGGTAGTCCCGTGGATGAAATTGATTCGAGTGACTTCGAGCTTTTGTGGCGTCATGGTGCATGTGAACCCGCTGCTCGGTGAAACCCGAGGTCGGCGGCCAGCCGCAACGTAGGTACTGGCGGGCTACTCAACCAGGCTATCTACTATAACCTAGGCACATAAACCTATTTGCTACAGCTAGACCCCGGAGTAGCTTACACCTGAATAAATTGCCGTCGGTCAACGTCGCTGGTCGTACTCCCGACACTAGAGCGCACTCTACCGAACTTGCGTACCTGCATTACTTGTGAGGCGTCGTTTGGTTTCACTTGTAGTAGCACACGCAATTCAGACTGCACGCGCTCACGAGTCGATAAGTTATATCTTCGTAATACAGGATCGCAATAGATAGCTTAAATAATGTCCTTGATATTTCCGTGCATACTCGCATCCTCGGGCCAAAGGAAGAAAGCGAAATCAGAACCTAAACGTGCATCCTCTAGCTGCCGCATATCCCTAGGTGTGTTTGTCCTCACGGGCGGCAGAGTTGTTCCCAGTCATCTGTGTGAGAAGTGATCAACGTCTGCAGGTTGGGCTAGCACGATGAGGTACGGGACATACCTGGTACTGCCGCTGCTTGTTGTACAGCCGCTTGTTGTGGTGCTTCTGCCATCACGACAGCAAATCCGCTAGACACGAAGATCAGTCTGTAATCATGTCAATCCGTTCAAGCTGACGTACTGGTGGAGATGCCAGTCAATGTGACTAGATATGGACACGTAAGATCGTCTATAGGTCTCGAGGTGATCACCCACCAGTGAAGGAACCAAGGTCCCGGGTTATCCGTGACAAAACGGATGGTTACGTTGTCAGTAGGCCTGTTGCCCAAGGACACGACATCGCGCCGGACGGGATTCACGAAATTCGTCACATCGCTACCCGAAACCCTCACAACATCAAATGCGTGCTGAATATCATTTAATTAGAGACAAAAAAAGGTGAAGTGAACCACATACGCCGTGCAGGTGTATAGGGTGCTGAACCAAAAAACGTGCAGAGTCAGCATAGAACGTCGTTTTACAAACGTAGCACCTACGGGGAGGCCAGGAACAAGAGGGTTCGGAAAGCTTATCTCTATAACCTTGTTCAGGGGAAGTTCGTAGATACTTCCGTTTGGCAGTAGTTCCGAAGGATGTCTTGCCCCACTGAGAATCTGGAGAAGTACTGGCACAGGGGGATCGACGAAGGACACATTGCCAAGCGTAAAGAACCCCGCGTTGAAGCCCAGATTCATGACAATGTTCACATCCGCATTTCCGATCCCGGGTCTCCCAGGAGCGCCTGGCTGGATGAGTGGGTGAAACTTGCCCTCATCGAACGAGATTTGATACGGGCCAGGTGCTGACGTGGGATCTTGGACTGGTGCTCCTGCATACCGCAAGATAGCCAAATTTTGACCGCCATCGAAGGTTACGGAATCCTCGCTTGAACGAATCCAATAGTTCCCAACGGGCTGGTTTGCCGTAATAACTACGGAGTAACGTTGACCAGCAAAGATGGGTATCGAGTCGACTTGCACGGGAAGCACCTCAATCCCATCTGTCTCGATGATGGTCATCCGGTGACCATCAATTGTGAAATTGAATGCAAGATCGCATGACATGGAAACCACACGGAGGCGATATCGTAAGCCTCGCTGGACGTTGATGACCGAGAGTGGAACCGGTGGACCACCGGCATAGCGGCCACGACCATTGATCAAGACCGAATCTGCAGGCACCGGCCCAAAGATGTTGCCGAGTGGGATAGAGGATCTGTGATACCTAAATCTGGGTCAGTGCATACCTTTTGTTACATAGAGATTCACTTACCAATCTGCGAGAGTGATAACAGTATTTTCTGTTTGGAGTTGTAATATAAAGCACGGTCAGAAAATTGATGCAAACTTACCATCATCAACGTCGTATAAGTATGCTAGAGGATCCTGAGGATCATAGATAACCAGTGGCCCTCGAAGTCCGTCACAATATTGAGTTGAATAATGTGAGTGGTACCAGTATGTTCCACTCTGGCCTGTAGGGGTGAATTGGGCCGTAAACACATCCTGCTGCTGGAGCGGGCACTGAGTGACGAATGAAACACCGTCGGCCCAGTTGGACTTGCGCTGAAAAATTCCGTGCCAATGCTGTCGGGGGAACATGAAGGCGCAGTTCGCGAAATTGGATAGACAATTACTTACGATGCTAGTTTCCAGATACATGCTATTGTCCGTGAGGTTATTGGTGATTTGAACAGCAAACTGGTCACGCTAGAAAGGTATGAGTATGAGTAAGCCAATCTAGATATTATCGTGATTCTCACCGTCTTGGCCTTGATCAGCGGCCCAGGGAATTGACCATTGGCAAGAGTCGTTCTACAGAACGTGAGGAACATATTAAGAAGTGATGATCAACATCAACTCACGATCGGTTGAACCCATCTGGTGCAATGAAACTGTTCGCGATATTCAGTTGGCTCACAGGTCCAAGCACACTTCCTGGTGCGACGGCGCGTGTTGGTAGATTGGAGATTGATACCGCACTGGAGATAGTGAACAGCGAAAACGTCAGGATGGATAAGCGAAACATCTCGAACATGATGGAGGGGATTACCTCGGCACCTTGGACTGTTTTTATACCCGAGTACCCCGCTGATCGATCTGTCGAATGATATGACAGTGACAAAAGGGGCTCAGCCTTCCGTTGCTCACTCTGTTCTTGTGCCATGCCTGCCGAACGTTCATAGCGTAGCGCCACGTTCATAAGACTGTGCGGGTAGCCACCGCCGTGCATTTGATGTCGATCCCGTCACTTACAAGACGGGTAAACCAGGAACGGAGTATACAGGGGGGATAATAGTTTTGTAGCCAGGGTCAATACCGAGGTACGTAGTGGCTCAGGAGAAATCGTTTCGGTCCCTCGCGAACATGTTGAGTAGGAAGCAACGCACAAGAGCCGGCCGCTAATAGGATAGGTGAGCACCACCATAACAATCGAACTATGATTGTGTATTTGGCGATGGGTGGCGTCGTAGTGACCCGGTCTCTGTAATCTAGAGTCAATCGATAGCATGGTGTCAGTAGCAAGATAACACCATGGCAAAACTAGCATTACGAACTTCATCAGAGCGTGATGGCCGTGCAAGGTGGCGCTCCCGAGCACCGGAATGCCGATCCAAACGGAAAGTGTGTTAACCATACAAAGACATTTCCAACCGGAAAAAAAGGATGGCCGATGAGTCGAGTAGCGGTGGACCACAGCAAGCGCACACTACGCAACGCAACGGCTCCGCCGGATTTGTCTACATTTCACAATAGCAGACATGCGGCGCATCCGTGGAGTGATTGGTCCCGGTCAGTGCCGGTGGCGACTTGCCACCGACGAACAACAGGTTATTGCGAGCGTGGTGGGTGGATCTGGCGACGAACCTCACGCACCCGAGTGCGTGCTCGGGTCAGTTGAGAGAGTAAATGGACTTGGGAATGGGATAATGGTAATCCTTGAGCTGCAGGATCTCGAAACACACTCTGCAACGTGTAATCACTATGGGTCGAGGGGATGTCTGATAGGTGTCTAGGCTGTTGGCCGGGGTCGCTGGACACAACAAAGTCAAACCTTGTGGAGGTCTTGATTCGAAACGGAATCAATGTACGTACCAAGGGGGAAACTATCATTAAGGTCATCGGATGTGCCACTCGGTACAGACAGAGTAACTTGACCAATCCAACCCACCCTTGAGTGACATGAATGTCAGAGGCAACTTTTCTACGTCCGACTTCGAGGTCCGAAGGGATGGTCGAGGCCAGGTCCGCGCCGAGAACTGTCCTATTAGTTTTTGAAACCCAGCCGCGTCAATTCTTATCAAACGCTCATATCCTCCCCTGTGCCCTCCATTTTCACTCAAGGCACCTCCAATTTGCGTCGAATATACTAGTAACCGGTAAGTCCAGTACTCGTATGTACAGCGGGGACCTCGAGCCGTGCACACTGTGCCTCGGTTCGGCGACACCACCCCGAAATAATATGAGCGTCACGCGAGCAAGGGGGACCCCACTGCTATAGTAGTGATGACGAAGTGGACAGTTGACATGCCAAGACCCTCAGGAAGATGCGCGCTGACCGACCTGGTCTGAGTGAACTGCATACAGATCACAGACCGCCAGCCGTCGCAGCTCGTTTATGGCTACAGTAAAATTCCTGTCCACAGTCGTAAGCTACAGACCAGTAGTGCAATAATACATACCGGACATGAATGCATGAAATTCCAAATGCAGCATATGACATAGTGTTCATCATGACAATCAACGAGCGAAATTAACCGAGAACCTGGTCAGGACCGTTGAATCAGTTAATCCTGATCATGTGGGACTACCGTAAACTCCTTAGAAGTAGTCTTCCTTTTCTTCCATCAGCGCGGTTTCATCCCGATCGTCTTTGTCATGTGGATGTTGTTGGACATGAAATCCGTCGGTACCTCCACCCCCTTTACTGCCTGGTCCACATCCCCCGATCCTGCCGCTACCCGTACCTATACCGGATCGATATGTGCATTTTTCAGCCATAGTCTGAGCCTGGAGTTACATCCCGTCCATCAAACTGTTCGTCAACTCGGACGTGAGCGCGCGCACGCCAACGGTGTATAACGCGTTCTCAAGGGCTTTGTACAACAAGGTGACGAAGGCGGATCGGCCTCGATCTGGATGCAATAGTCGAGTTCGGAGAAGATGGCGGTGACTATGTGTGGAGTGAGAGTGTCGCTATATTTACCGCAGGACGTCGGGAGGGAGATAAGTCTGTGTGACGTCAGCATGGCATTTCCTAGCAAGAAGAAAAAAAGCACAACGAAACAAGAGAGAGCGGGCGCACCTGCATGCCGCCTCCCTCACACCCTCGTGAAAGTAAAACTGCAACGCCGGCAAAGTGAGCTTGAGACTCTGAATCGTCCTCGCAGGATACTACGGGAAACGACGAGGGTATCGAATGCTTGACATTTCTCATCGATGGTCGAACTGTGGATGCCAACGATTCGACCGTCCATGGTGACATCACGTCCAAAGTGGTCCTCTTCGTCGCCTATCACATGCGAAGTAAAAGTGATGGGGGTGCATGAGCATATACGCACGTTCGCATCGCACGCGCGCTAGTTGAGATTACCGTAGATGGACACGTCGGCTTCAGCACTCCGACTCCATGCTGAGTAATGGTGGCATTGATACCAGCAATGAAGGCCAATATTCAGGTCCAAGTGCCTGGAAAATCTTGGCCCATGTGCAATCATGTGCATCGCCAAAAGCGCGTTCGAGGGATCGACAGAAGAATCTGTGCAGGGCAGTGGCGTTAAGCGAGCGAAAGGCCCATCTGGCAAAGTGCCCTACTCTGGATATTAATCAGGGCGTCGATGGGTGTATGTACATCTAGTCGGGAGATGTCGCGACCGTCGGCGATTGCTACGAATGGGCCATGGCGCACAAAGCAAAAAAGGGCGGAAGGGGCGGAAGGGGCGCATCAGACAATCAGGCACACACCGATGAGTCCGGTACACTCCATAGCTTTGACACGTAACTTGTGATGGCTTGGATCATTCGCATTTCGGAACACCGTTCAGCAGGAAAGACATGGCCGTCCCGTAATGCTACGACTCACCAAAAATCAATCCGACACTGCCATCTCCTCAGTTGGGGCAGAGAGTGCACTGGCAACATTGGCCTTGGTCTGCGTCATGGATCGCACATGGTATCAATGGATTTGCGTCGCACGGAGTCGGAAGGTTCACGGGAGAAGGAGTGAAGGAGACGCTCGAGGGTGGTCAACGTTTGTGAAGAGCGCTAATCATGGAGGGTCGATCTCGACTCTGTGCTGTTGCTGTGGCGTAGGGCGAAAGAGGGGACGTCGAAGGAGCACCAAGGAGAAAATCTGCACTTGAAGTGGCAGAATAGTAAGCACCCTGGTTTGGAGCGATTGTATGAACGTGGTGGGGACACACTCAGCCAAGGCGAGCGAGAAAGAAAGTACATGGAGGGGAGGATTGGGAATCAGGTGGAGGACCATTGATTACTGCGGGGCGCCCTTGTGAGACAAGGCATGCGGTTCGCCACAAGTGGGGAGGTACTAAGAGTTAGAGGAAAGAAGGGTCGAGAGATCGTAAACAATCGGGCAAAAAATCGTAAGGTGTCATACAACACACGAGAGTAAGGAGGGTCCAGGAGTAAAAAAGTGCCATCGAGTCCAACAAGTATCGCAATAGCGTACGGAGTCGGATAACACCAGTCAGAGATACAGCAGTCACAGTTCCAAGACAACCATTCTTCGAACCGTCATCAAGTACTTACCCAACACCGTACCCTGTTCCGGGTTGTGGCGGTGCTGCACCAGGCAATAGGTTGAACATCGCGGATGGTGACCGTGAATATATACCGGTTGGGCGCTTGCGACGTTGACCGTCTCGCTGTCGGTCTTGCAACTCTCCGCACGCCATCCGGACTGGCCACCAATTGCCGTCCAATCTTGACTCCGTAGTGTACCGGGCCACCATACTAGTCACCACAGGCAACCGCTTGTGCTTCAGAAGCTCGGAACTTGTTTTGAGTCTCGCCTAGATACTGACTTGAAATGGTAGCGTACTAGCATTGCGAAGGACGTAGCCATTGGTCCCAGCTGCGCCACTTGGGCGCCGACTTGGGGGTAGGGCGGTCTATGGGAATCAAAGTATTGATCTTGAGGGGCAGTGACCAAGCGCTGGTTCGAAATCGAGCCCATGTCGGAAACATACCTCGCTCGAGCGAGAAATACCAACAGGTGCCGTAGAAGCATGTTGGTAGACAGGGAGCGGGGGGCCGTAAGGCACTGAGGATGAAGGCTCCGGAGTGAGTGAATCACGTTGATGTCACCATGGAATATCTGTTATTATCCACACGACGATCGGATCAGTTGGCTGCCCGATCGACTGGACGTGTGCTCACCTCTTGTTTCGCGCCGAGCTACGCGACTGCAAGCCCCCTTCAAGTGATGTTCCCACTCAAATTCCACTTATCGTTTCATGGGGATATGCATATGGAAGGAATTAAACTCACCCTCCTTGTCGTCATGATCACCGCCTTTGTCGCCACAACCTGACGTGTTCGACCACAGGAGAAGCCGCCGAATTGCCAGAATGCATAGGCAGGGAGAGGCCGTCCACACCGGAAGAGAGAAATAAACAATCATCCATCCGAAGTAAGTGATATTGTGCGATCTGACGACGATTAGAAGAGCAGGAAGACCGAGGACGAATGCAAGGTGAGCGGAATGGCCGTGTTGCGTCCATTGGGAATGATGGAGATGACCTAGAGTATGAAACCGTAGTAACCGGTAAAACCAGAGTGCCCGTCTGATAACTCCATTAAGACGACAAACTACACCGGGAAGTAGAAAGTACCACAGCGATCACGGACAAGGACAAGCCGGAACAGGTTGTGGGCGTTCAAGTTGATCCAACGGCGACGCTGCGACAGGAGAACGCGGAAGAAGTAAGGAACGATAGTGCTGTAAATACTTGTGTGCGGAACAGGTTCTTTCGTCGAGAGAGGGTCTTGAGCAGTAGGGTAGTAAAGTACCAATTTCATCAAGGAGGAGCGAATTATCCTTGTGAAGCGCATCGACCACGTTTTCTGTGTAGTGCTCCACGATGTCTGGGTTGACCAAGACAGGACACAGTGAAATAAACCGGTAAATAAGTAACACCACCGAACATGGCTTTGAACCCCTTGGCCAAACGCTGTGCGGGATGTAGTACTCCAAGGCTTGACGCACGAATGTCAGTAAGCGTGCAGGTGGGCGCGACATCCGCTCACCTTGCACCACGTTAACGACCCATAATCTTCGTCTCACCGCAAAGCCACATAATCTCGACATCCACAACCATGCACAGAACTATGCGCATCACCAAGTCGGGAAATACGCAGAGCACTAGCTCATACGGATCTGGAGCGACGCCGCTCCACATCGAGTTGAAGAACTATTGTCATCTGTCCGTGGAACATGACTTTGTGACGAGATTCCATCAGAACGATTGAGAATCACGTTTACCGCGCTAACCAGGTTTCGGGTCGCTGGCCTCAAGTGACAGGTTGCCAGCTTCGGCGACATTGCCCAAATTCGTACGCCCAAATTCGTACGTTCGACTGTGGCGCCCTCATAGCCGTAGAAACCAGCGTTGGCCTTGGCCATATTGTGTTGCTTATGAGCTTCGTCTGCTACGGTAGTGACATGGGAGTTAAAGTTCGACCAGCCAAGCTTGCTCTGGGTTTCAATGTGTTCACAGCCACTTGGAGGGAGCCAGCTGCCCTCTTGGAGACTGGTCGTTGGCCATACAATCGGCGGCGACCAAAACGAGTTTGTGGCTACTGAACGTTCAGTAGCAGTTTCTGGGCTTATTCGCTTGGCAAGAGAACGCACAAAATCCGAACAACCCCAACGCTTTTGGATCATAGAGTGGCATCCGTAGTACGTACCCTCGGCCAGTCCTTTCGCCAGGTTTGTGCAGACCCTCAGCCCGCCACTTCCCCAGAAAAGCCCCGCCAGTCTTTGTTAAATTCACTCCTCACTTCGCCCCACCCTCGACCAAGAGGCGATAGCGTCGCGTCAGGTTCTTCCCAAAGGATATCTGTTGCAGCATCTAGGGAAGCACAAGCTCGCAGCCGTGCGAATTCGCCTACCCCTTCATTCCGCCCTCCATTCGCTGCGGATATCCTCCACAGAGGTGGTAGTTACAGGAAGCGTGCGTCGACCATTTCTGTCATCTCGGGGATCGACCCCCCAAAGCCAAGCGAGGGCTGCTGCCGCACTGATGCCAAGCCGTCAGCCCGATTCCGGCGTTCTGGACGCATCTTTGGATGATTCCGAGCCTGAAGACGATGAAAGAGGTTGATAACGATGGCGAACCCGTCCCGAAACTTGGTCGTAAACAGACACTACACAACACGTCGCGTCGAGTGGACTCGCGCATGTTCCGATGCTGGGCATAGTTCTGTACCTAGCCCTATTGCTCATATGTCACCACCACCCGACAAGGTCCCCCAAGGTTGTCCAAGTCAGCGGCGTCGCTGGGATATCAGTCAGATCAGGCACCGTTGACTCGGCCACGAGTTTCTATTCGACAAGCGCGTTGACGCCCAGTGGAACGGGGCGGAGGGCATCAATCTTGGCAATAACCAAGTCACCTTTATGACCATTACTGTGCCATTTTACTCTTGTTTCCACCAATCCAGCACAACCTGGGTAGGCGTGGTAGACGTTGCGGGGGCCAATGCGGTTAAAGACGTCCGGAAAGTCGTCGGATTGTTGGATTTTCTGAGCTTGAGCAGAGACTGCGAGCGGGCAAGGCGTCTGGTTTCGAGAGTCACATGGTATCCATCGAACGTCGCCCCTCTTCACAGCCTGAGGTGGGCGCTCGGCAACGTCCGCCAAGGATTGTTAATTTGTTATTTCCACCGCTCAGAATGACAACTCGGACGTAGTGTCTGTCTCTTCCGCTGCGCGGTCGTCTAGTATGTCGCGCAACTCCTCTCGCATTCCACATGTGCTTCTTATCCATCCAATACCTGGCTCCCCTTCGGTCAAGGAAGACTATATAAGCCCAGTCGCCCTCGCTCCACTTCACGTGCCTCCGCAGTTAACAGTGCCTCCAAGGGCTGCTCACAGCCTCCACTCACAGCGGTTATATCACCCATGTCTTTGACATCAAGTAAAATGGTATCGCAGATATTCCAACCACCATTGATGCCTCAATATCCCTTCGCAAGCAATACTTCCATCCAAGGAAGGAGTCCTACGGGGAGCTCTACTGGTGACTCGAGTAGCGGACGTGCGCCATTCACACCGCGTGATGGCAGTGACATCGGTGTGCGGTCAAAGGACGATGGCAGTGATATGCGCTCAATGTTAAACGCCCGGGGATATGCAAAGAAGACAGGGGTGAGGTTCGAGGATCCGCCGCCCATTCGTGGTCGGGAGGGGGGAAAGATAGATCTCACGAGCGAGCAGAGAACGCGAGAACGGAGACGTAACGAGGCTAAGGCTGCGATCCAGGTTAGTCTGACGTTCTCATCTGATTTTATTGTTCTGATCAAGTGAGCATTTTAGCTTGGCAAGATCGCCAATGACCGTAGGCCGCTGCTGAATGACAACTCTGACAAGGACGCGGGGCTGCGCCGTCGCAGTTCATCTATCAACATGACAACGGAAAATGGTGTCCATGGGATGGTGCAACCTAGATGGGCAGCTTGGCAGCAGCCAATGGTCAGTGGGATGATCCCGATGGTTCCACCTCAGCTCGCCAATGATCCCGCATACCTCGCTGCACATCAACGTGCTCTTCTGATCGCGAAACAAGCGTACCAAATGGTTGTTGCTCAGCACGCGATGCAAATGGCGAATGAAGAATGGGAACGCAGCTCGAATATTGGGTTTTGGAGCGGTGGTTCTGTGTATAGCGGAGGAAGCGATGGGAGCGTGTACGGCGGAGGGAGTGAGGGGAGCGTGTATGGCGGAGGTGGTGGAGGGAGCGTATGCGGTTGTATGGGTGGCATGGCGCCAATGGGCATGATGAACATACCCGACATGGGAATGCTGATGACGCCGAACCAATGGCCAAGAAGCTTTGTTTCCTTCCCAACCGCCACTGGGTCGGTCTATGGCAGGATCAACAGCTCGCCGAATGGACCTGGAGGTGCTGGAGGCTGGGGCATGCCCGGTGCTCACGGGGATTCGTTTGGGTCTTCGTCCTCCCGCTCAAACTGCATGAGGAATGATGTCCCTAAAAGTACTGCAAGTGCGTATGACAGTAGCTCAAGACCTCGCGTTCGGACGGGTGTTACGCCTTCGTCAACATCGTCAGAGCAGCCTACAATACCGACCGGAAAAAGCCCAGCACACAGTTGGGTGGCACCACCGTCGAGCTGGAAGAGCAGCCGGTAGTGTCTCACCTTCACCTTACGCAGATCACCCCTCCACCTCTTCGCTCGCTCTCTACGTCTTGATTCTCGTGGACCGACACCGCACTCGTAGCGTGTGCATTGTTGCCGCAACGGCGTTCACCACAAATAGTCGTTTAACGATCCTAGTTTCCCTAATCTCCTGCAGCGTCATTTTGCACCCCTTTTTTATAGCCTCACTAATTCGTCTTGCTTGCTTTTTCGTTTCTGTCTTGTGGTTCTGAAATTTCTTGCATCATGATTTTGGCGTGTTTTCAGTGCGCATTGTTTTGGGACGGCATCATTTTGGGATGCCCTCGCATTTATTTGGCTAGATCATACACGTCTTTTCTTGGTTCTCCCTCACGTTCCCTCTCGCTCTCGGTTTCATAGCACCATCCACCTGTACTTATACAAACGAGGAATCGATAGAAGTGTAGTGCAAGTTCACGTGCCTGCAATGACGAAGCTGGCATTCTTTGCGCCCGCCACAGCTCTGAATTAACCAGACATTGTCCTCCAACCGACCCAACCTCCGCATGCATCTCAGTGACCCCTGAATCAACCCGTCCCGTCATGCGTACCTGGTCGAATGCACGCTAACCAAGCGGGAAACCTGATTGAAAGGGTAGCATCCCCAGATCCTTGCTGATGCTGATCCGTGCACGATAAGGATAACAATGCAGGTCAACGAAAAGTAGCACCCACCGTTAGATGGACCCTCCCGGCTGAGGGTTGAGACGAATCGTTCGCATGATGTGCCTAATGGGACGTGAGCGATGATGACGAGGTCCACATCACCCGAAAAAAGTCATACTGGGACCGCTGCGCTCGCATCCACAACACCTTGTCCACTACTGGAAACACCTTTGTTCGGATGATTGGGAGTAGTCTTGGCAGGCGGTTTATGCTGTAATATATAATGAGTCCCCGCATACAAATCCGAGGAATGACGAACTTTTCGCTTTCTGACGGGTCCTGTGGTCGTTCGCTAAGATGATATGTCATATACACCACATCTGATCGTCTAACCAAGGAAGAGCACTGACTCGTTTACGTTGACCTGCAGCCATCCACGAAGGACCCTTGTTTGTGTCATCCACTCTTGCTGGTGAGTGGGAAGGTGACCGATGATCGGCGGGCTGGCGCGACTTTCCGGGACGTCGACCAGGGTTGTGTGAAGCCGAGTCTTTGCCCTTCCTCTGTAGCAACCTTTTAAAAATTGAACGACCGCGAGATGGCTCGGCGGGATCTGGTGCGGGCTCTGACGACTGCGGTAGGGCATGGGACGGGTCCAGCGGGGGTACCTCGCTCTCCCGACGATCGGCAGAGGAGGTCGGGGACGGTAGCTCCAGCAGCGTCAACACGGAAGCAAGAAAAAATGAGGTGAACACCAACCTCGTCAAAGTCAAACTCAGGAGCTGGCGCGTTGGATGGTACCTCGACCTATGTAATCATGAGGAACTTGCTTCGGGAGGGAATCAAACTAACACATACGTCGAGGAGATCACCGTCGTTGTAGCTACCCGAGGTCAAGGGGTCCTCATCTTGTCCTTTTGTGGGACTCGATGCCTGGAATGGACCATACGAGTCTGGGAGAATCTTGGCGAGATCACGAACGATGATTTTCCCATCCTCCCGTCCAGTCACAAGATGGCTACTATCCGGGGAGATCGCAATCGACCGAAGGTCTTCACTGTCCTTGATGACAGGGCCAACCTGAGTTAGTGTTGAGGTGTCCAGGAATAAGATGGATGAGTCTGCAAAGGTAGCGATGAATTTTCCGTTGGCAGCAAGAGCGATAGAGTAGACAATGCCCCCATTGGAAATTTTTGGACATTCAGCGAGCTGAGATCCAGTGGAGACATCAAATGACCTGATTTTCTTGTCGTGGGATGTCGCAAAAATTTGCTGGCCATCGTTTGACCACACAAGCGGAGTGGCCGCCATTCTGGGTATCTCGGTCTCGATGGTGATGAGCTCGTTCCCGTTGCTACTATCGAAAACACGGATGGGGCCCCCATAGCAGGTAGTGGCGATTTGCTCGCCATTTGGGGAGAATTGGATTCCGTTGACAGCATTGTCGTCTTCAAGCAGGCCAATAAGTTTCTTCCCGGTCGTCATGCTCCAAATGTTCGCTAGCGACTTGTTGTTTCCCTCTCCACTTGTCCCGGTGGCAAGTTTGGTGGAATCGGGGGAGACATCGACTGCAAACACCCGGTTTGTGCCCTCCACATCAATGATCTTTTCATGCATCTCTCCGTCCCACACACTTGCCCCCTCCTCGTTCCCGCACACTACCCACTTGCGATCCCTCGAAATAGAAATGGCGTACAACACCGTTCCCGTTTGCTTTCGGACTTCTTGACAATCTGCAAGTCGCCACCGTCGGGTTTCACCGCTACTCCCACCCAAAATATGCGTTCCGTCAGGGTGGAAAGCGACTGCGTATACATTGCTAGAGTGACCGGTGTCAAGCACTATCGTTTGGTCTTACTGAATTGTCAGCATTGCACAATCACTCCACGGAGCTGCCACGCACCGGTATTTGTCGACATCCCCACTAATGGTACACAATCGTCGGTGTCAAAATGTCAAGGAAGGAGGTGTTTCGGTCTACTCGTGGTGCGCAAAGTTGCTACAGAAACATGTTACCTCATTCTCCATATGGTCTGTTCACACAGGTACCTCGTGTCTTTGGCGCTTATTTATGTGCCTTCCGTTTTGACCAGTGCAGGACCTGGTTCACGGCGAGGGTACGATCCGCATGAGACCTACTCGCGACATACCATGCCCGAAACACGTCTGCATTCCAGGACGCCCCCGACTGCGAGCGGAATCGTACTCCAGAATATTCTCCACCAGAGGTGAATGTGTCAGTTTACTACTAATCAACTTCAGTCGCGCAGCATTCGCACTCATGTGCGTGGATATCTGGCGTTCCGAGGCTGCTATACCCGTCGGACTAGTCGTCGTCGTAGACGTACGTACCTGTCTCTCACAACCACGTAACATTTCCTCAGAGGGTGGTGTTTCTAACCGCACTACGGGAGCTCGGGACCTCGCACTCGGATAGGCGTTACGGACTGCGCCTTCGTCGATATCACCACAGCAGCCTACAAGAGCAACAGGGAGAAGCCCAGGTCAGAGTCGGGCGGCGCCACCTTCGAGCAGGATGAACAGCCGGTGACATGTCATCTTCATCCTACGCAGACTGTACGTTCTTACCGCAACGATGCTCACTAAACCCACTCCTTTAACCATACTGTCTTCCTTAGTCTCATTGTAGGATTGGTTCACACCACCTTTTCATATCCTCACTGACTTCGTTCGTTTTCTCTTCTCTTTCTCTTTCTCTTGTTTCTCTGGATCTGATATACTCTTTTTCATTCCGCTTGCATCACAAACTTGGTGCGTTTTCAGCATTGTTTTGGGACGCCCTCATGCGGAGAATCTAAGGTCGACAGGCATACTTAGGTGGATTCCTTGAAGAGGAACAGGCAGACAGCTGACTCAATGGTTGTGTCGTCGTTTGAGTGCGTAGCGCAGTGTAGCTCTCATACTTACTGACGCCGCGAGATGACACGAACGCAAACGAATCCACAACCGATGTACACCTAGTCGCGATTCATCGTGATGCTATATGTATTGCATTCAATCATCCGGATCAACCAGTCCCATCATGTGTACCTGAGCGAAAACACAACAACCACGCGGGAAACGTGATTGCAAACGTAGCATTGCCTGTTTGTCGTTGATGCTGATCGACTCTAAGTCTAACCATGTAGCCTAAAGTAAAGTAGCCCGCACCGTTAAATGGACACCTGGGACCAAGAGTTGCGATGGGTCATTTCCCTGTTGCGCCTAATAGAACATGAGTGATTGTGACGATACCCATATAGAAAAAATCATACTTGGTCCGCTGCGCTTGCATCCGCAGCACCTTGTCCGCTACTGGAAGCACCTTGGTCCGGATGCTTGGGAGTAGTAGTCTTGGTAGGTGGTTTATGCTGTAATGTGTAATGAGTCCCTGCATACAAATCCGAGGAATGACGAACCTTTCGTTTTCTGACGGGTCCTGTGGTCGTTCGCTAATATGATATGTCATATACATCACATCTGATGGTCTAACCAAGGAAGAGCACTTACTCGCTTGCGCTGACCTGCGGCCATCCGCGAAGGACCTTTGTTCGTGTCATCCACTCTCGCTGGTGAGTGGGAAGGTGCGGGCTGGCCTAACCTTCCAGGATATCGGCCAGGGTCGTGTGAAGCCGAGTCCTTATTACTCATTCTTTGTAGCAACTTTTTCAACATCGAACGGCCCCGAGATGACTCAGCGGTATCAAAATGTCCCTCCGGACGTTCCTCTGGAGGGCAGGTCGTTGATGGAACATCTGACGACTCCAATAAAGTATGGGAGTCCGGCGGAGGTACGTTGTCCTCCTGGCGATCGGTAGAGGAAGTCGGGGACGGTGGCTACAGCAATGTCAACACAAAAGCAGAAAAAAAACGAAGTAAACACCAGCCTCATCATAGTTGAATTCAAGACCAGGTACGTTCGACGGCGCCTCAATCTATGCCATCATTAGAACTCACTTCAGGTGGGCACGAATGAATAAATACTTCGAGAAGATCGTTATCGCCATCTTGATTGTGTCCCTCGGACTCGGATAGATTGGTTTTGCCAGGTTCTTCCTGATTTACGCACACGATGGGGTCAGCGAGACTCGTTCGATGACCGAATGACTAACATCTACCAGATTCGAGTCATTGTCGTGGCTACCCGGGGCCAAGGGCTGCACGTCTTGTCCTTGCTTGCGAGTAGTTACCTACATAATTTACCGGCATAGAAAGGATGATCGAACTTTGTCTGACATGTCAGAACTATGAACAGACACTTACATGGAATGGACCATACAAACCCGGGAGGATCTTGCCGAGATCATGAATGATTACTTTCCCGTCACTATGTCCAGTTGCAAGATAGCTACTGTTCGAGGAGATGGCAATCGACCGCGTTTTGTTGCTATTCTTGATGACAGGGTAGATCTGACTGAGTGTTAGTGTGTCCAGGAATAAGATGGAATGGTCTGCAATCGTAGTGATAAACTTTCTGTTGGCGGCAAGAGCGATAGAGTAAACAGAATTGTAGCCGTCATGGAGAACCGGCGACTCAGCAAGCTGGGACCCAGAAGAGGCACCGAAAGACCTGATTTTGTTGTCTTTGGATGCAACAAAGATTTGTTGGCCATCGCCGGACCATGCAAGCGGAGTGATAGCACCAAGGGTTGTTATGATGGTCTTGATGTTGATCAGCTCGTCACCATTGTGGCTATCAAAGACGCGGATGAGGCTGGAGTTGAAACATGCGGTAGCAATGTGGTCGCCGGTTGGGGAAAATTTGATTCCCGTGACAATGTTGTCCAGTTCGAGCGGGCCAACGAGTCTCTCCTTGCCCGCAATGCTCCAAATACTCGCTTCCTTGTTGTAAGTCCCAGTAGCGAACCTGGTCGAATCAGGGGAGACGTCGACTCCCCACACCAGGTTTGTGCCCTCCACGTCCATGACCTTTTCTTGCAACTCCGCATCCCACACACTTGCGCCATCCTCGCGCGCCCCACATATTATCCACTTGTGGTCCCTCGACACACAAATGGCGCGCAACTTCATCCCCGTTTGTTTTCCAACCTCTTGGCCATCGGTAAGTCGCCATCGTCGGACTCCGTTGTCACCCCCACCCAAAAGGTGCTTTCCGTCTGGGTGGAACGCAACTGCGAATACCTCGCCAGAGTCATCGGTGTCGAGTACTATCGTTTGGTCTTACTGAATCGTTAGCATTAGACAATCACCCTTCGGGGCCGCTACGCACCTGTCTCCGTCGACAACATCGTCACTAATGGTATACGATCGTCGGGTGTCGAAATGCCAAGGAACGAGGCGTCTCGGGTTACTCGTGGGGGGGAAAGTTGCTCGATAAAACACGTTTCCTTATTCTCAATATGGTCCGTTCACACAGGTGCCTCATGTCTTTGGCGCTCATTCTCACTTGGATCCCAGTTAGGTGACATATTTGTGATGACCAGGCCAGTAGTCATCATCTGCGAAATGTTCCATCTTTCCGGTTTGCGATTGCTCGTCACACACAACCCCAGGATTCGGTTCACGATGCAACCTGGATTTGACCAACTCGCGACATGCCGCCCACAAAATATACCTGGATCTCGGCATGTTGTTGAGAATAGCAGGCTCAAACTCCAGATGAACCTTGTCCATAAAACGGGAGACAATTCCCACGTCTGCACGCCAATTCAAACCACGTCACGGTTGCATGCATAAGCAACTTAGGCGTTCTTGCCCTTCCTATTCGTCTCCTGGGAGCCCTTTGTCGTTTTGGGAGTGAGTAAAACCGTTGACAGAACATCCCTGCCTTTGTATCAGAGCGACTGTCCTCTAATCTCAAATTTTAGAGAAACTACCCCTCCCCGGCGTCTTGTCCACTCGTCTGATGACTTGATCGGAAACACTGTCCTAAATGCGTGCCCTGTCTGCCAATGTTCGTACAGCACACGCGTCCTTTTTCGCATTGACCCGCTCACACGTGCAGTCTTTCAGCATCAAAACCTCACATCATGCTTATAGGCGCCATCGAAAACAGACCGCTGACTATGCAAAACCAAATCATGATCTCTCGCCATTCAAATCCCCCGCCAATCCGTTGCTGCTCATTGACATTAAATCTCTGGCGAGTGGGCCACTACTGCTGACGCCTATCTTGCAGCGTGAGGACCAGTTATTACGAAGCGCAAGGAACAAGACGCTGAGAAGCACCAACCATTTTCTATTCCAGCGGTTCTTGCGCTCTCCTCTCCAACTTCTCCCCATCTGCGAGCAGGCAGGAATTCTGCGCCAGTAACAACCCCGCATTTACGGCCGATTGTCGCAGATCTAGCAGCGACGTGCCCGCCAAGGATCCTGACAGCGGACGGACCCTGCGCGTCCCCGAGTTATCGGTCAAGCTAGTCGAGAACGTGAACATCCCACATTGTTTACCGCTCTTCCGACCGCAAGGCAAACTATCGCCGGAACGTCGGGACCGCTTTCGCCGGCTTCGCAAACCCAGCTGAATGTTACCTCTCCTCAGTATGAATTGGGTGCTCGACAACATGCGTCGACGGTGATTAATCACCCTGCTCAAAATGACAAGCGAGACACGATATCTGTTTTTCCCGCTGCACAGAGTCCCCTCTGTCTGTCCGTCTTATCCATTTGATACCCGGCTCCCCCACGCACCTCCGTCCACTATCTTCGCATCTGCCATGTCCTCCCTAACGCCAAGTGAAATAATATCGCATTGATTCCAGCCATGATCGGTGCCTCAACGCCCCTTGCAAGCAACAGTTCCATCCGAGGAGAATCCTGCGGGAGCTCTACCGATGACTCGAGCAGTGGACATGCGCTGTTCACGCCACGCGATGGTAATGGCAATCACACGTGGTCAAAGGATGATACCAGTAACGTGGGTCCAAGGTTGAAAACTCAGGGACATGCGAACAAGACGAGCGTGACATTTGAGGATCTGCGACCCATCTGTGGTTGGGAGTGGGCAAAGACAGGCATCACGGACGAGCAGGGAATGGGAGAGCGGAGACGGAGCGAGTCCAAGGCTGCGACCAATGTTGGATTCACGCTCTCATATGTTTTTATTTTTCTAATCAGGTAAGTATTTTAGCGTGGCGAGATCGTTCATGGCCGTCGGCCCCTGGTGCATGATAGCTCTGACTCTGACGTGAGGGTGCGTAGTCGTAACCCAACGATCAAAACGACGATGGGAAATGATGTCCATAGGACTATCCTGGCTTGGTCTATGGTGAGATCATCAGCTCACAGAGCGAATCCAGAGGCCCTGGAAGATAGGGCACGCGAAGTGTCTACGACCGTCGTCCTCTCGCTCAAACTACATGAGGAATGATGTTCCTAATAGCGCTGCGAGCGCGTATAGCGGTCGTCGACATTCTCGGGGCTGCCTACAAGGGTGATCGGACAAAGCCAGAGTACTACCTATTTCCTTCACGCAGGTGGGTCCCATGATTCGCCGAGGAACTATTCTGCTCTCCGCCCTGCCGATCGGGTGGCACCACCGTCAAGCTGGAAGAGTCCCGGTAATGTCTCATCGTCACCTTACGCGGATCTCCCCCATGTCTTCACTCGCTCTCTGCGTCTTGATTCTCTTGGACCAGCACCGTGCTTGTAACGTGTGCATCGTTGTCGCAACGATGCTTACCACACTTACTCGTTTGGTGATCCTATCTTTCGTAATCTCTCGCAGCGTTATTTTGCACCCTTTTTTGTATATCTTCATCCCTTACTCTTTGCTCTTTCCATTATGTTTCTCGACCTAGTGTTCTTTTTGCCATTTCAGCTTGCATCACAATCCTGGCGTGTTTTGAGCACCGTTCCGAGACGCCCTCGTGTTCATTTGGCGCGATCATACACAGCCTTCCCCCCCAACTCCCCTGCTCCGATTAATTGGACGTTATCATCTAATTCGAACTTCGGAGTGAATATCCCAGCTAACCTAATCATCCACTCGCTTATCAGGATCGGATGCTCCGAGGTGACACGAACTCGAATGTATAGTCAACGTACACACTTCCAATTCAGCATGGTAATTGCTTGTATTGCGTTGGATCATCTGGATCAATCCGTCCCGTCGTGAGTATCTGGACGACAACACACAATCCACGTGGGCAACGTGAT
>JBBPQE010000292.1:0-28916 GCA_038092335.1 Boletus vinaceobasis | reverse complement strand
CCCAGTGGGGGTGGACTGGAAGGGTGGATATCTCTACCTGAGAGACCAGCACAAACGCGGGGAAAACCAGATGGGGATACCGCAGAACCGGCCCGCCATGTGTTATCTGGCTGTTGACAGGATAAATTCTTCACGGACTGCTGATAATGCTTATCTGCGGCAGCGTGACCCTTTTGGATGTGCGAGAGCCGCATCAAATGAAACAAGTGACAAAACCTGTCAGCCACGCGCTACAGTCAGCGTGGGAGCGCCTTCCAAATTTAGTCGCAACATTTCATCTCCGGTAGTGGCCTCTTTCTGACTTCTGACAATCGCAGTTCAATCCCTTGCCTGATACCACATGACAAAAAAGTCGCAACGCTCCACAAAAAACTTATCTCAGGTCACGTAACGACCACTGTCAATGAAGCTTGAGGCTGGAGCTCGAAGACTGACCGCTTTCGTGCCTTTGGAACGTAATGCTACCGTCACTTGTGCGGTCTGGCAGGTTGGGCTGATCATCATCTGATGCTGCCTCACTCGGAGATGAAAACTCAACAAAGATTCTATGCGTTCTCGCGGTGACTGTGTGGGTGGTCTAAACGAGGTGCGTAAACTAGGACATAATCCCAGCCTGGGTAGTGACCGGTACCGGTGACCGTTTTGTCACCCTGAATACGCACGACGTCGTCGACGGTGGCAGGGCGGATGTAGAGGAGCGACCCCTTGAGCCGTCCCTGACAGATAAGCATTGATCAGCAGTTCGTAAAGAACTTACCCTATCGATAGCCAGATGACACATGGCAGGCAAGTTCTGCGGTATCCTCATCTGATTCCCCCCGCATTTGCGCCGGTCTCAGCTGAAGCCACAGTAGAGATATCCACTCCCTGCCAGTCAACTCCTACCGGCGTTTTCGAACAATCACGCGGTTCACAGGGAAAGTATATCATAAACTGGTGTACTAAGCTTGCTTACGGTTCCCACATCGCTATCGCAATGGACTCGCGGAGGACCAGGCAGGGTTGTAGCATGGTGAGGCAAACCAAATGTTAACTCTTCAGGGGCGTTCCTCATTGCTACGCTTACTGATCCAAGGTTTTCTGTTGCTGAAATCTTCGCCCGTCCAGCCAAAAGCACAGCACTCGGCGGTCCAAAGGCCATCCCATTGCCGAAGTGAATACTTCAATGTCGATCGCCTCTCATCTTTCTAAATGCACACAATATTGCGCTCACCAACTCGAGCTCTCATTACGGACGACGAGACAAGGCATTGAAGTCCGGCTTCCCCTTGACGGCGACGAATGTCAGCACCGCAGCAAGCCTGACATCACAGACCTGGATCGATTCTTGGCACCCGTTTCTTGATGGACTCTCTAGCTCCCTCGTGTCCGCGGCCATGTATCATCAATACCCTAGACTTCTGTGACTTGTCACCGAACCACCGTGAGTCACACGATACCTAATAAGTCGCTGATACTAGTATTGTAATATCATCTCCCTACTGTCGTTCACCGTGATCGACCCCAACCATTGATAATGATGGTGCTGGCGTGAAATCAGCGTTTACTACACAGATTTCGAGTGTCGTGCACGCTACAAAGCAGTTACTTCGACTTTGATTTTTAGTAGCCAAAATGTCCAATCAGTGACAACCAGTGTCGCTGGACGTCTGTCTATTAATTTATAGTGATTTGGGCGTAGCATATAAGTGACTTTACTTCCTTCAGTCACTGTACTCCGCGAAGACGTGACGCACGTCGCACGGCTCAGATTATGATACGCAACTCTGAAGAAACTTGGTTTACACAACTTGAAAGGTTGGATTGGAACTGGTCCGGGTGCCAGTGTGCCGGTGCGAGTCTGTTCATTCATTCTCGGTCACTCAGATGTTTTTGTGTGGTACGTTCAACGAACCAATTGGATACTACATTACAGACGACGGTGATGATCTCCCATAGGCCCACCAAAGAGTCGACGGAACAGAGACAGGGTCTGCCTCCGACTTCCAGGGCGAGAAGATGACAACATGATCGGAATCTAAGGAAAGGCACACCTATTTTCACCCACTCTGTGTGACTCTCTCTGACGGAGCCTAAGTCAGGGTAGACCCTGGGAAAGCACCTGCCAAGTTCCACTAGCAGTATCGCGGCGCCCTGCAAAAGACCGCAACCTCAAGCAGAGTTTGTGGGGAGCTGTGAGTATATCAAGCTCCAAGGTTTACGGTCCTCGCATTGTCATCAAGAATGACCTCGCGGAGGTCCAGCCTGAGGCATGGGAACTATTCTCAACTAGAGGGTCACGATGCAATTGTCTCTCGGCTTGCTCAGCAAGACAAAGTCCCGTGGTATAGGAAACCCAACCTCCGACTTTTGTATCTCTTGATGTTTCCGACCTGTTTAGGAGTGGAAATGATTAGTGGGTAAGTGTCTCGGTGCATCTTTTATGGCGCATTGTTGATATGCAGAAGCTTTGATGGGTCCATGGTCAATGGCCTACAAGCCGTGCCTTCATGGCTAGAATGTGAAGCATTCTCCCAGCGTGCATTTCAAATAATTGACTGGATGGCAGATTATCACTATCCTCGTTCTGCTTTGCTGGGTCTCGTGTCTGCCATGTATTCTCTGGGTGCCATCGCTGCCGTTCCCTTTGTCCCCTCTGTTGTCGATACGATTGGGAGACGACATTCGATACTGATTGGGAGCATACCGATGATAATCGGGGGTATCCTACAAGGAGCGGCATGGAACCGTAAGCGACAGATGGTCCCCGGAACCCACAACAGCTTTTCATCGTGACCCTTCAGTTACGATGTTTATCATCGCTCGCTTTATCTTGGGGTTGGGTATTGTCCTCGCCACTGTAGCCGCCACTTCTTTGATTGGAGGTGCGTTACAGTTTCGTTGACTTACTTCCTGTCGGTCGTGAAGCTTTATAAAGAGCTATCACATCCCAAGGAGCGAGCAATCATGGGTTCACTGTTCAACTCCTGTTATTGGATTGGTAAGTCGATTGTTATCAACTATGGCATGGATCACGTTGAACCCTCCCAGGTTCTATAACCGCCGCTGGGGTGACCCTCGGGACGTTTGCTATACCCAACAATTGGGCCTGGAGAATCCCATCTCTCCTCCAAGTACTGCCTGGTCTATTCCAAGTCTCCTTCATCTGGTTCCTCCCAGAGTCTCCTCGCTGGCTGGTTTCGAAAGGAAGAGGGAACGAAGCGTACGCTATTCTCGTAAAGTATCATGCAGAGGGAGACGAAAATTCTGAATTCGTCAAGGCAGAGTATGCTCAGATTAAGCAGACACTTGACGCAGAACTCAAGGACGCCGAGATGAGCTGGAAGGAAGTATTGTCGACAACAGGGGCGCGAAAGCGGGTCATCATCGCATGTTTCCTCGGTCTGTTTACCCAATGGAGTGGCAATGGACCTATTTCGTGAGCTTCGCCAGCGAGCCTTGCATTGTGCTATGGTCCGCTTATCCTGTTTACAGATACTTCCTCTCCCCAATCTTGGACAACGTTGGGATCCACGATAACTGGACGAAGAACATCATTAATGTCGCCAAGAATGGCTGGAGCCTCGTCAACGGCACGCTCTTCGCGTTGACAGTGTCCCGATTCCCGCGACGGAGAATATATTTGGTGAGTAGTAGCATGTACTCTCCACCATCTCTGATACTGCCGTGCTCAGCTCTCCTTTAGGCGTGCACCATCTCTCTCTTGGTTGTGTTTATTGCTTGGACCATAGCTAGTGCAGAATATGCGCTCACTCGCAGCCTGGTTTCTTCTCAAGCGGTGCTAGCGTGAGTAGTACTATTCATTGAAGCGCACTGAATTTCCATTCTTATCATGTGTTCTGTAGCCTCATCTTTTTGTATAGTCCGGCTTATAATCTAGCATTCAATGCCCTGACATACAGTGAGCTTTAGGACGTCGGTGTCATCATGAACCTCTTTCTGACGAAACACAGCTTTCTTGGTCGAGCTTTTCCCGTTCCATATTCGAGCGAGGGGTATTACCATCTTCCAGTGGTGGAGCCGTGGCGGGGGGTTCGTCACGCAGTTCGTGGATCCCATTGGAATCGAAGTTGCGGGTATGTTCTCTACCCCGGTTTACCTTACGCATGACGCTGATAGTGGCGGGGCACAATAGGTTGGAAATACTACATAGTGTAAGCTGCGCTTTGGAAGCACATATGGGCGAGCGCTGAAAGACGGTAGCTATTGCGTGTGGATTTCGTTTGAGGCTGCGTTCGTCTACTTCGTGTTTCCGGAGACGTCGGGGCGGACTCTCGAGGAGCTGACATTCTGTAAGTGCTGTAACTCGAACGCTCGTTATTTCTCATTGGTGTCTTCACAGTATATGAGGGTGATCACAGGCAGGAGGTACTCGGGGATGCTGAAGCTGAGGGATTGCTCGCACATGGGGAGGCAGACGCATGATGCTATAGAGGTTAAGTCAAGGGAGACTGACCATGTTTAGCGGGGATGACACAGTCTTCGTGGTTGTGTTGTCGATCTTGGATGTGAACACGACGACAGCCCTTTCTATTCCTCCCATGTCACGTGTGCTAACTCCAGTCTTAATGTGACATTTCGACGGCAGCTAAACATTCCGATTCCTTTCATTCGGGGTATTCAGGAGACAAGTGGGCAATAAACAGACTAGGTACTTGATAGCAGTCACATTATAATTACGACGATGGTGTACTCAAGTCGGCCGAGAATTGATAAAGGTACAATACAGTACCCCTATGGTCCGCGGCAGTGATATTAGTCAGCAACCCTATGATTTTGAAAGACTCTGAACGCGTACAACGGTCACGGTGTAGCGTTCCCTGACTTGAAAGATGTTGATTAAAGTTAAGGTGAACCTGCTTTCTATAGGACAATGTTTATTCGGGTCCTGATCCTTTTCTTCCCAAGACGCTGACTGGCAAGGAGGTAAGTCCTGTGACAACTTCTATTACACCCCGTCTCATTAAGTGACGTCCAGATTGAACTAGACATCGATCCGGAGGACAAGGTGAGTCGTAAGATGCTTTACTTAGGTGTCCGTTGACTTCCTATCCTCCGCAGATCACCCGGATCAAGGAGAAGGTCGAAGAGCAGTCAGGTGTGCCACCACCACAACAAAGATTGATCTTTGGTGGACGACAGATGTGAGGCTCACTCTAAATCTAACAGTTTCTTTCCTAATTTACGTCTAGGCCCGACGAGAAGACTGCCAAGGAGTTCAATATTGCCGCTGGGTCGGTTCTCCACCTCGTCCTTGCCCTGCGCGGCGGATTCTAAGCAGGTGACACCATAGTCGCTTGTATGAAGCATATATGCATAGGATCATAGACGCAACCCGCGGATATGGGATGCTGTACGTGTTAGGCATAATTAATCTTCACTGTTTTCCTGCAACCCTTCTCTATTTGAGCCCGCACAGTGCAATCGAACCTCTACATCTCTCTTGAGATCCGCGCCGGTCAATTTGAAACTCATGCCTCTGGCATACCAACGACATCTGCACCGGGGAGTAACCATCGAAAGGTAATACTTAATCTAATGCCTCTTTTGATCAGGCAGGGTCCATAGTTTTCGTCTTCGTTCTCAACAAGATCATGTGTCCTCCCTGTTATCCCATGCTTCCAATCGTATCGCGCGTCTTTCGACATCACCAATACACTCCTCTCCGGCAAGTATAAATCCCACTTTTCTCCACCTCCCTCCCCTTTGTATTTCTCAGAACCACGGGTAGCATTCTCCACCTCCTCGAAGGACATGACACAGCTCCCCCACAGGCTGACCCCGACGATTCCATCATCGAATCTGTTCAGCAAGTCCACATGTGGTGCAATGCCTTCACCCGGACGATAGAGATTCAGAATCGCCTGACGCGCACGAGGTGGTGCGCCCTTTGACGGAAAGATATGATCGTGGAGATCGCTCGGGATCCAAGGCTGCAGCAATGCAGACAATCGGTGGAGCAGCTGGATCAAGATCGATGGCAGACCTTTACCCATCCTAGCGTCTGTATCCTCCTCTTCTCCATCCGCGGTTGTCACGGTACGTCCAAAAAGCATGATCTGATTGACATTTTTGCCGTCGAAATATAGACGCATGCATTCGTGTGCGATCTGTGTCGCCAGCTCTGGGGGGATGAGGACAGGTGGGACGAACAGTCCCGGAATAGGCGGGACACGCCGCATCGCCACAGGAATCGATACGGAGGAGGGTTCATCAAAGAGTGAATCCACACTGTCCGAGTCCGAATCCGACGAAGGGAGGGGCTTGCTTGAACCTGGCGTACGAAAGGACATGGCTGCAGTGAACGCTGTGCATCGCGATGGATCATTCTTGGGCAACATGCACTTACCCTCCACGTAACAGGGACCCACGTAGCGTGGTGGGATCAAGTCGTGGAAGGCAATTGGAGCGTTTGCTACCTCGTTCTTCTTCGTGAGAATAAACACCCCTAACGCCGCACAGTATATTAAGCAGAACCGGATCTCTATTAACGAGACCCATCAGCTATATGTATAGTTCCAGACGGACACGAGATAAATACGATATCGACGAGAGAATGAAAAAGCGACATGACGTGATGATGCTACACGGGAACGCGAATAACTGAAAGCAATGGCATAGAGTTCAGCTGTTGCTGAGGAAAACCCGATTGAAAAATAGACGAAGCTCAAGAAGTAAGGTTGGTCGCGAGACAGAAAGTCAAACGCGTTTACCAACGTCCTGGTTCGGAATCCGTGAACACCGATCTATAGTGAGTATAGGCTCTGGTGCAGTAAGCATGCTCGCCCAAGAGATATGCGTATGACGTGCAAGACTACTCAAAGAAGGGAGCCTCGGCCGACCATCAGTCGATCCTTCGTCCACGCTAGGCCGCAAGCTGGATGAGAAGCATTCCGAGCGTGGCGGTGCCTCGAACGAGAGTGCGAGTGAAGTTCGAAACTGGCCAGAGTGGTATCTCACCCGTGCTTGGACGGGGATGGAAAGGTAATTCGATCTCATGTGTTGATTCACATCATAAACAGGAAGTGTCGGTTTCCCGGCGTGTTCGGCCCGCTTCGACACTGTGCTAGAACAAGGATAATTTCATGTCAACGAGGGGATTTCAGGCTGATCGCTGACGAACTCACGTGGGCTTTGGATACCCGAGACGACGACAGACTGACCGAAACGCCTGGAGGTAAACACCTCGCACACTCGGACCCCAACCAAAGAATGCAAAAAGGACGAATGCATAAAGAATGTAAAACCACCTTTGCGATTCCAATCCCATAGCCAACCGGGGTGTATTTTGCCAGATGATGCTTGGGTATTGGTCGATTTGAGAGATGCCTGAGTGTATCGAGGCCCACGATACATATGGATCGACCCCCCGAGTCACGTCCAAGGCGATCGTGTAGAGGCTCAGCGGAACAGTGTATGCGATCTCCGAACTACACAGCGCCATGAGGGACCAATAACGTCTATCACAGACAGAAAAGCCGGATTTAAGGATTTGTTTCAATCGCCTTTTTTGTTGAAGAGCCCTACGAAAGGTGAGGACTGGTGGATTACTCATAAAAATCAGACGGAGACTCAGAATTACAATTACTACTAACCTGCATAGACGAGGGAAATCAACCCAATGACTAATGGCCATATTCCGAGTAGGAAATACATAGGAAGTGTGTTGGAGATCGAGGGGAAGCATCCAATCTGTTCAACAATACTGAAGCGGCCGAATTGTACGATATATGCTGTTGGCTGAATAAGATTCACCGTGCGCATGCTATGTCACCGTTGGTCAGAGGAAAGATACTCACTCCACGCCATTACAACGCATGGAAACCCAACTCCAATCAATACATCAACTATGATTTCGCACCTCATCTATTCGGAGGGTAAGCCGGGATTGTCTGCATGCCCTGAGGTAACAGATTCACCTCTTTCCTCCCGACGGAGACCGTCTGCAATTTCGTGATATAGTAAAGACGACGGATGGTGCAGAGCGATGATGCAGGAAGTCCAACACTAGCTCCGGTGAGGTAACGAGCGCCTGGACAGCAACTCGTCACAATCGCGCGAGACGAAGCAGGTGATCTTACATATATCACACCACGCAGGTGCCCAGTTTATCACATTATCATTCCATACAATGGAGTTGACGAACAAAATAAGGCACCCAAGACTTGCCCAGACCATGGACATGCAGGGCCCAATATTCCATGCTGCATTGAATCGAATCAATGAACGATGACTTCAATAGGAATGACCTACACTGCATATGCCAGGGAAGTGGAAGACCCGCTACGAGGAAACCTATAAAAGCAAGCGCAGAGAAGAGTGAGTTGGGGGGGATCCCTGGCATGAAGCCTTGCCAGTGGGCAAGTGAAACCTACAAGAAAATGACCCCATGAGAACACAGTCCCGGCTAGTTTTATGCGGAAGGTGGATTTCGCTCAGTCATCGTTCATCTCTAAAACACAAGATCGCCAAAATATGCGTAACTATCGTTTTTTGATGGAAGCAACTAGCTCACTTGCCACACGATGAGGCATTCGTACCGCCGTTGTGAGTCTGTACGGACTTACGTGCACAGCATTGCTACGAGCAGCTTGAATGGCTTCGAAACAGATAAAATGTGTTTGGGGGGCTCGTCATCACTGCCTTCAATTTGACTGCCCAGGCTGTTCTATTAGACCCGCAGTACTTGCATTTGTGTTACCCCCGATCGGATTATTTCTCGAGCTTCTCGATGTGGTGCTTGTGTACCAAAGAGGTGTTCCACATGATAAGTAATAATTCCATCAAGCAGATCCCTTGGAAGGATCTAGAGACCACACCACGGAACTTGAGAGGCTTGGAAATAAATCCCGTCGGTGGTAATATGAATGCAAGTACTGCGGGCATAGTGCTAGTGGAACGGGGGATCAGATCACGAAAACAAGCCCCGAAAACACAATCTCATCTGTTCCGGAACCTCTCGGGGTCACTCACTGTTCATGATGCTGTACAGGCTTTCCTCCATCTATTAATACAGGATCTCCAGTTCCCGAATAGAATTAACGCTGAAACTGGAATAATGGATGAAAACACAGAGAGAAGCCAAAGTGCCAGCACAGCATACAAGTGCAACATCACTTGCAGGGTTGTTGACTGTCCTCCGGAGTCCGCTGTCAACTTCCTACTCGCTTACCTAAAATGACAAATCGCTGCAAATACTCCTCCCCCCATCTCAGTCACCGTACGTAGTATACTAGTCGTCATGGCACTATCCGGGTGCAGACGGTCCACGTGCAGCGAGGCTCGAATGCTAGCGTGCACATCTCATTTCACGTCCTCGACCACACTATCGTCAGGTCTCTATCTCACCCGCAGGCTCGGCTCTCTTGTCAGATCGGAATGCAGAGCTTGCCACGCTCAAAAAGCTTGAAGCTGAGTCCGACCAAGTTGATCAAGCAGGTCGCAGGAAATTGGAAAGAGATTCAGGGACTTCGAGACGAACTTGACAAAACACGTGCAAGAAGTGACGAGCTCAAGCGAAAGGCTAGGGTCGCCAGCGAGAGTGCTACCCTGGGAAACGGAGAGCCAGAAAGAAGGGGAGAAGGGGACGAGAGACGGAGTAGAGATTACAACCATTGCGAAGCACGATAGACAATGGAGATTAGGAAGGTGAAGTACAAGGCTTCTCTCAGGCGGTGCATTCTCCGTGCAGCCCAGTTCCAAAAACAGGTTTTCGCCCAGACGTGGGCGCATCTCAGAAGCTATCGCTCGACCACACAGCGTCGGCAAAGATACGCTTGATGAACGGCCAGTGACCCTGCAAGCTGGGCTCTCGCGATCCGCCTCCTTGCCATCACACCACTTACGATATCAGAACTCAGGGAGACTGACGCTCGGATCACTGAACGGCAAGAGGCTGCAGCAATGCAGACAAACTGATGGATGACTGTTGCCAATGCTCACGTCTGTACAGTATCTTCCTCTCCACCGTCCATAGGAGTCACGGTACGTCCAAATCAATTCGCCGGAGGTGAATCCACACTGTTCGAGTCCGAAGCTGATGTCGAGGTGAGCGTTTGCTACCTCGTTCTTCGCGAGAATAATCACCCCGCAGCATATCAGGCAGAATTGGATCTCTATTAACGAGATCTGACCTGTCAGTTACATATACAATTCTAGACGGACACGAGATAAATGCAATATCTACATGTACAAGAGAATGAAAAGGCTACATGGGGCGCGATAACGCTACATGGGGACACGAATAAGCGAAAGCTGGAGACAACCCAATAAAAACAGACGAAGAAAGATAAGGTTGGTCGTGAGACAGAAAGTCAGACTGATTGACCGATGTCCTGGTTCGACATCCGTGAGCACTGATCTATGGTGAGTACAGGCTCTGGTGTAGCAGGCATGCTCGCCCAAGAGATACGCGTGTGACGTGCAAGGCTACTCAAAGAATGGAGCCTTGGCTGACCTTCAATCGATCCTTTGTCCACACTAAGCTGCAAGCTGGATGCTGAGGGGGATTCCGAGAGTGGCGGTGCCTCGAATGAAAGTGAAGTTTGAAAGGGCTCATGGTATCTCACCCGTGCTTGGACGGGCATGGATAGGTGATTCGATCCCATCTGTTGATCCACATCATAAACAGGAAGTGTCGGCTTCCCAGCATATTTAGAGCGCTTCTGCACCGTACTAGAACAAGAATAATTCCATATCAGCGGGGGGGGGTTCTGGTCACTAGCGAACTCACGTGGGTTTTGAATGCCAAAATACCCGGAGGTAAAAACGTCTCACATCCGGAGCCCAACCAAAGAATGCAAACAGAAGGAATGCATAAAGAATATAAAACCACCTTTGCGATTCCAATCCCATAGCCAATTGAGGTATATTTTGCCAGACGACATTCGGGTATTGGTTGATTTGAGAGATGTCCGAGTGTATCCAGTCCCACGATACATATGGATCGACCCCTTGAGTAATGTCCAGGATGATTACGTAGGGGCTCAGCGGAACAGTGAACACGATTTCCATACTACACAGTGCCATGAGGGACCAATAGCATTTATAATCGATGGAAAAGCCGGAGTCAAGCATTTGTTTCAATCGCCTTTTTTGTTGAAAAGCTCTGCGAAAGGTAAGGACTGGTGGATCACGCATATCAGATCATGAAAATCAGACGAAGACCCGCAATTACTAACCTGCATAGACGAGGGAAATCAACCCAATGATGAGTGGCCATATTGCGAGCAGGAAGTATGTAGGAAGTGTATTGGAGATCGAAGGATAGCATCCAATCTGTTCAACAATATTGAAGCGGCCAGATTGTGTGACATATGCTGTTAGCTGAATGAGATTCACTGCATGCTGCGTTGTTGGTTAGAGGAAAGATGCTCACTCCACGCCATTACAACACATGGAAACCCAACTCCAATCAATACGTCAACTATGATTTTGCACCTCTTCTATTCGGAGGTAAGCCAACATTATCCGCATACTCTGACGCAACATATTCACCTCTTCCCTCATGACGGAGACTGTCTGCAATTTCGTTATATAGTAAAGACGACGGATGATGCAGAGTGATGATGCAGGAAGTCCAACACTAGCTCCGATGAGATAACGAGCGCCTGAACAGCAACTCGTCAGAATCAGCACGAGACGAAGTGGCAGGTGATCTTACATATGTCACACCACACAGGTGCCCAGTTTATCACGTTATCATTCCATACAATGGAGTTGACGAACAAAATAAGGCACCCAAGACTCGCCCAGACCATGGACATGCTGGCCCCAGTATTCCATGCTGCATCGAATCGAATCAATGAACAATGACTTCAATAGGAATGACTTACACTGCATATGCCAGGGAAGTGGAAGGCCCGCTACGAGGAAACCTATAAAGGCAAATACAGAGAAGAGTGAGTTAGGGGGGATCCCTGGCATGGGGTCTTGGTGTACGAGGAAAAAGAAACCTACGAGAGGATGTCCCCCTTATGAACATAAACTCGTGCGACCAGTTCAGGTATGTACGGCAGGAGATGAACTTAGATTATCGACATCCCTTAACTAAAATACAAGGTCACGAACCTGTACATATGTAGTTAGTATCCCAGTCATTTATCTATGGAAGGAAACTCGCTTTGCCTCACGACCAACGTTACGGCTTCGTTCAGTCTACAATGTGATCATGACCAATAGAGTCGTTTGCTTCAAATCGAGAGACTGGCCGCTGCTTCAGGTCTATCGATGTGTTAGTAAACCGTTCTAAGTATGGTTGGGTCGTGTTCCCTTGATGTCAATGCCTGGTCGTAGCTAGTTGCTGGTTGAAAGAAAAGAAGTCGGTGCATGGGTCTGGCAAAAATGCAAGTGACCACCGCAGGGATCGAACCTGCAATCTCCTGATTCGTAGTCAGACGCGATGCCATTTCGCCAGGCGGCCGTGCTAGATCACGGCAGCCACGATGGGCGTCAAAAATGGACTGTGCACAGAACCGGACTGAACCCACATGAAACTTTGAAAGGCTGCTCTTGCCAAATTTCTTTTGCTGCAGTGGCAACGACTGTTTGGTTTCAGTCTGATGCGCATTCCGCCTTCCCATTCTCTCCTTCAACGTGTTGCCGTTCGCTCTCTTCCTTTCTGCCACGTCGCCGCGTTAAGTGGGGAATAAGCTCTAATTACCCTATCACAAGGATCTTCATATACTGCTTCGCTCATTTGGATGCTGGCCGGTTCAATTACCCCACGCCCGCGACCTCCTGCTAGGTCTAGGCGCGCCTCTTCCCAAGTCAAATCGTCACCACCACCTCCATACCGTCCATCACTCTCCGACGATCCACCCACGCCGAGTGAGCATGGAAAGCTCTCTGACGAGTCCCTGCCGGGTGACTGGGCCCACCCCCCCTTCTCTACACAATCAGAACAGCGGAACGATCGATCAAGAGAAGAACTCTCCGATCTCCTCCACAAAGCCGACGAAATCATCAAAGATCGGGAACTTGGTGGGTACCCTAGCTTCCGTAGCTGCTGCTGCGAACCCTCTGACCCGCAACCTATGCAGAGCTCAACACGACTAGTGTGGTGTGTAAGAGCCTGTACGAGCACAACCTGGAGTTGAAGAGTAGACACCAGGCATTGTTGGCTCGCTTACCACCTTCTCCCGTGTCATCTTCGCCGGTGGGGTCTTCCACTTCTTCGCCCATGTCATCCGACTCTCAGCTGCCGCAGTCACCGCACTATTATAGAGCAGACGCCTCGCGTGCGAGCTCGAACGCCAGCGTGCACATTTCACGTCCTCGACTACACTATCGTCGAGTCTCTGTTTCACCTGCCGACTTGGCTCTCTTGTCAGATCAGAATGCGGAGCTTCTGGCCAAGCTCGAAAAGCTTGAAGCCGAGTCCAACCAAGCCGATCAAGCAGGTCGCAGGAAACTCCGGAATTTGGAAAAAGAGATTCAGGGACTACGGGACGAACTTGACGGAACACGCGCAAGGAGCGACGAGCTTGAGAAGATGGCTAGGGTCGTCAGCGAGGACGCTTCCCAGAGAGACGAGGAGGCGGAGAGAAGGAGACGAGAGAGGGAGGAGAGATTACGTGCATTGCGAAGCAAGACGGGCAATGGAGATCAGGAAACTGAAATACGGGACTTTGCTCCAGGTGGTGCACTCTCCGTACAGCACGGTCCCAAAAATAGGTTTCCACCCAGACGTAGGCACATCTCAGAAGCTGTCGTTCGACTACACAGCGTCGACGAAGATACCCTGGATGCTGAGCGACCCAGAAGGTTGACCCTGCAAGCTGGGCTCTCGCGATCCGCCTCCCTATCACACAACTCCCGATTCCCTGCGTCCGTCCAATCACCAGTGACTTTGACTCACGAATACGCTCTCGTGTCTCAGCTCCTGCTTAAGATACAAGAACTCGAGGAAACTAATGCTCAGATCACTGAACGACAAGCGCGGACAGTTTCTCAATTGCAAACAGTACAGAAAGATGCAACCAGCCTCCGTCTCGCTTATGAGAGCCTAGGGGACGGGAAAGACGTTGAATGGATCCCCGAGGCAAGCGAGGGGAGTCCAAGCGCGGGAAATGATGAAGCAAATGAGACTATTCGGTTCGCCAGCTTGCGTCGTACTCTTTCAGCTGAAGCTTCCATCGACTTTGACGGCGGTATTGATCTCGATATGCAGAGTAGCTTGAAATGCCCTGTTCCTCCGGATCATGTTCCTGTCGTCGCCCACCCCAAGGTACGGCGTTCAGTCGTTGGCCTTTTCGATTCACCTCGAGAGGAAGCCGTATCTCCAAGTTCGGCTGTCTCTGAAACCGCGACGTCAGTGCTTGACATGATGATTCCCGGTTTACCGCCAGTGCCATTCGTTCCTCAGCCAAGTAACACATCTACCACTCCCACGACCCGGTCCCCGTCGCCGATTCTGTCCTCAAGCTTGGCGGGGACTGCATCCTCTCCTATCGGAGATACTGTTCATCATCCCACACTTGATAGTGAACTTGGGGCTGCTTTTGATGGGAACTGGCACGGTAGTGTAGGACAAGGCGGCTCTCCTGACAATCTTCATTTCCGAACCTCAAGCATTGTCAGCCTGACGTCGATCATTGCCAGTGCCGAAGGCGCCACTAGCGCTGCATCTATTTCGGCTCTCCACGCACGGCCGGAACCAGAGTCTTCTGATGTGTTCGCGCCAGCCATGTCGCTTTCTCGAAGAAGCACCTCACTCCAACCTGGATCTTGGCGCGGGGGTCAGCACCATAGCATTTCGAGCGAGCCAGATCCCCAGTCACCACCGCCCACTGAGAAGCAGCGTCGAAAATCACAGACGATACGGATGCGGGCTGCTCACTGGAAGGAAGGGCGATTCGGTGGGACACTTATTCCCGCTGACAAACGCAATAGCCCCGACATGGGTCGACCATCGACTCCTGTCCCTGAACGGCTCGCTAATGCTTTCGAAGCGATCGTGGACACGGTGAATCGGGGCAAGGCCGAGGTTGCCTTGTCTCTGGATTTACGGGATGACAAGGGACATTCCGCGGAGAGTCCGACGGTGGGGACACGATCGAGGGGCGAGGTGGCAGCTGCGCCGCGACAGCGGGGTATCGTGGCTTTTGTGCTGGAAATCTGGCTGTGGTTACAGTTTGCGATCATCATCGTCGTCTTTGTGTGGGCGATGGCGAGGCGGGGTCCAAAGAGCGTGTTAGAAGAGGCGGGGCGGAGGAAGACGGGATCCTTGAGGGGGTAGGCCACCAAGTTGGGGCCGAGTACTTATGTTGATGGGGATATACACTTTCTTTTGTATGTTCTTGTCATGCTTTCTTTTTCACGTTTTCGGACGTAGATACCTTAAGAGTATATTAATTGCTGTATGTCCCGCACTCTGATCTAATTGTATCTTCGTCCTCAGCTAGCGTGTTTTTCACCAACTACCGTCGTGTTGTTTCCACACAATGTTTGCCGACTTGCTGTCACAACGATTGACTGGTGGCCTCCATGGCATCACCTTCTCAGCACAGCGTGCCAACGGTTTCTTCGTCACCCTGGACAAGTATAACTTTCAACGAATCGGTAGACGACATTCTACCCATCGCACGCGAATGGGACAACGGTATGTGGTTTCGTATCTGACGTTCGCCTCCCCTTTCTCTGACCCACGTCAATGAACTTCCAGGGAAACGTGTATACTCCTTGACCGTCGTACTTTCCTAGAACATCTATGGTTGCCACTGCGCACGCCTCTATCGACCCTACTTACACCACTCCTCCGCCATGCCTCCGCCTAAACCCGGCGCCTTGTCTCATTTCTCGTTGAAATTCTTCCAGCGACCAATGCAAGAGCCTCCATCCTCCCCCATGCGTTGTTCCTCACAATGTGACCGAGCGCATGGGTTGACAAGCCAGTTTGTTGGTAGAAAGCATCGAGGGATGCATTTCTCATGCCATAGTGGAATGGAGCCCGATGCGAAAGTGTCCTCTCCCAATAGATCGATGGCATAACCACAGCTGGTTTTGTGTCATGTTCACATCTTCTGACGACCACCCAGAAGAAACCGATTTTGCCAAAGGCGTTCTGGCCACACGAAGACTGTCATCGGTCGTGTATCCCCCAGATGCAAAGACAGTCGTGGACATTTGAAACGCGTGTCCATAATACGGTAACGATCGCGCGCGGATCGTTCCTGAAGGGCCCTCGCTACCTCCGCGTTGGTTGCACCATACGGTTCTCGGGTGCCACCACCGATGTCTGCCTCCCCTTCACTTCCTCAGCCCACACGATCTGCGCAACGTATCACTTTCAGATGAACACTGCATGCGGGGCGTACTGATGTATTTTATAGGACGTGGTGGATGCAGTTATGGTGGTGATCCAGTGGATGTTTTGGCAGTTGAGTGCTCTCAGGGAAGGTGGCGCCGAGGAACAAACAGGCGGCGGCGAAATCAAGTGTTATGTTGCTGAGGACGGCGATCATGACCTCTATCTCTTACGCTAAAGGAAAGCTGAGAAGGTCGTGAAGACATTCCATCCCACTTTTCCCGAATCCCGTGGTGATAGGTGCGTAACCGAATGCGACGAACGTGGGAGAGAGCGCGAACGAGTAGTTGATTGCGAGGATGCTGAGCAGTGGATTTTATGTTCGCCCATTCACCCAACGAGTTTATTGCGGTACTTGTTCGTGGGTGGTTGAACCTGTGTATTGTTGTCTGTTTGGTCCTGGCTCGCTCGCACACCGTCATCTCATCGTTTTTCCCAAACCACCATGGTCGACCATATTCGGTCAGCTCTGACGAGTTTTAAAGGTAAATGTCTCCTTCTCTCGGTGCGGAGAACAATAATATAATGTGCATGCCAGTTAAACGATTGCATTCACGGGCGAAATCTCTTGTCGCCAAGTTTGGGCAAGGGGGGGAGACCAATCACATCGACGAGGCGATTGCCCTCGATCGGGAAGCACTGGAACTTTGCTTACCCGGCCACCCCAAGCGATGTCTCTCCTTGGTTTGGCTTTCAATTCATCTGAGCGATCGTTTCAAGCAGGTCGGAGCGATGATGGACCTCGAGGAAGCCATTGCCCTCGACCGAGAAGCACTGGAACTTCGCGCACTGAGGCACCCAGATCGGTCAATGTCCTTGCACAACCTCGCAGTCGCTCTCTCCACTCGGTACAAGCAGCTCGGGACAATGGAGGACCTCAACGAGGCCATTGTTCTCGATCGGGATGCACTGGCACTTCGCCCAGTGGGGCATCCGGATCGGTCATCATCCTTGAATAACCTTGCAGTTCGTCTCTCCACCCGATATGACCAGCTCGGGGCAATGAAGGACCTCGAAGAGGCCATCGTTCTCGATCAGGATGCACTGGCACTTCGCCCAGTGGGGCACCCGGAGCGATCATCGTCCTTGAACAACCTTGCGGTTCATCTCTCCACTCGGTACAAGCAGCTCGGGGAAATGGACGACCTCAACGAGGCAATTGTCCTCGGCCGAGATGCATTGGCACTTCGCCCGGTAGGGCACCCGCATCGGTCAACAATCTTGAACAACCTTGCAACTGATCTCTCCGCTCGGTACAAACAACTCGGGGAAAAAGAGGACCTCAACGAGGCAATTGTCCTTGGCCGAGATGCACTGGTACTGCGCCCGGTGGGGCACCCAGATCGGTCAATGTCCTTGAGCAACCTCGCAGTTTATCTCGCTGCTCGGTACAAGCAGCTCGGGAAAATGGAGGACCTCAATGAGGCTGTTGTCCTTGGCCGGGATGCACTGGCACTTTGCCCAGTAGGGCACCCGCGTCGGTCATTGACCTTGAATAACCTCGCGAGTGATCTCTCCATCCGGTACAAGCAACTCGGGGCAATGGAGGATCTCAATGAGGCCATCGTTCTCAACTGGGATGCACTGGCACTTCGCCCAGTGGGGCACCCGCATCGGTCATCGTCCTTGAACAACCTCGCAGTTGCTCTCTCTGCTCGGTACACGCAGCTTGGGGAAATGGAAGACCTCAGCGAGGCAATAGTCCTTGGCCGAGATGCACTGGCACTTCGCCCAGTGGGGCACCCGGATCGGTCATCGTCCTTGAGCAACCTTGCAACTAATCTTTCCACTCGATACAAGCAGCTCGGGAAAATGGAGGACCTCAATGAGGCCATCGTTCTCGACCGGGATGCACTGACACTCTGCTTGGTGGGGCACCCGGAGCGGTCATCATCCTTGAACAACCTCGCAGCTCGTCTCTCCACTCGGTATAAGCAACTCGGGAAAATGGAGGACCTCAACGAGGCCATTGTTTTTGGCCGAGATGCACTGGTACTTCGCCCGGTAGGGCACCCGGATCGGTCAATGTCCTTGAACAACATTGCAGCTGATCTCACCACTCGTTACAAGCAGCTTGGGGAAATGGAGGATCTCAACGAGGCCATTGTCCTTGTCTGGGATGCACTGGCACTTTTCCCGGTGGGGCACCCGGATCGGTCGTCATCCTTAAACAACCTCGCAGCTGATCTCTCCACTCGGTACAAGCAGCTTGGGGACATGGAGGACCTCGATCAGGCCATTGCCCTTGGCCGAGAAGCACTGGTGCTTCACCCGGCAAGGCACCTGGATCGGTCATCGTCTTTGAATAACCTCGCGGTTAGTCTCTCCGCTCGGTACAACCAGCTCGGGGCAATGGAGGATCTCAATGAGGCCATTGTACTCAGCCGAGATGCACTGATGCTTCGGCCAGTGGGGCATCCGGATCGATCGACATCCTTGAACAACCTTGGACTTCTTCTCTCCACTCGATACAACCAACTTGGGGTAATGGAAGATCTCGATGAGGCCATTATCCTTGGCCGAGAAGCACTGGTGCTTCAGCCGGTGCGACATCCGGATCGATCAATGTCCTTGAATAACCACGCAGTTCGTCTTTCCACTCGATACAACCAGCTCGGGGCAATGGAGGACCTCAATGAAGCCATTGCCCTTGGCCGAGATGCACTAGTGCTTCGCCCGGTGGGGCACCCGCACCGGCCAATGTCCTTGGACAACCTCGCAGTCCATCTCTCTAATCGGTTCAAGCAGCTTGGCGCAATGGAGGATCTCGCCGAGGCCATTGTTCTTTGCCGAGATGCACTGGCGCTTTGCCAGGCGGGGCACTCGCATCGGTCAACGTCCTTGAATAACCTTGGACTTTATCTCTCCACTCGGTACAACCAACTCGGGGCAATGGAGGACCTCAATGAGGCCATTGTCCTTGGCCGAGATGCACTGGCACTTTGCCCGGTGGGGCACCCGCATCGGTCAATGTTCTTGAACCACCTTGCAGGCTACCTCCATACTCGGTTCACACATTCAAGTCAGTTGGGGGACAAGGAGGAGCTATTCAACTTCTATGCCAAGCTACCACACGTGTTACACATGGTGTCTTCTGGTGATCTGTCTGCCACAAGACTTTGGATCCGTGCAGCCGAAATTTTCGAGCATCCCACGACACTTCTAGCATACGAAACGTCTCTTCGATTACTTGTTCATCACCTCGCCACCCTCCCATCCTTACCTCGACATCTTACTGTCTTCAAGAACCTCACATCATCACTTGCAGTGGATGCATTTTCAGCATGTCTTCGCAACCGCGCTCCTACCAATGCAGTCGAGCTTCTAGAACAAGGTCGCGGTGTCTTCTGGAGCCAACTCACTCGTCTCCGTTCCCCGCTTGACGATGTCATTGCATCCGGCCCAGCAGGACAGACATTGGCTGACGAGTTCACGCAGCTGACATCCCTCATTCGCACTGCCCTCGATTCACCTAGTGCAGATCAGCATGACCGGGTGTGCGATCTCAATGTTCAACTGCAAAAAGTCGTGACCAATACTCGCAAGTTGCCCGGTCTTTCCCGCTTCCTTCTTCCCCCGCTCTTCTCAGATCTCCAACAGGCAGCCCGTGAGGGCCCTATCATCATTGTGAATGCGAGCGAATACAGCTGTGACGCTCTCGTTGTCGCAGCCGACAAGGATCCTGTTCACATCTCATTGTCAGTTACAAAAGACGATATTCGAGAACTTTCATCCAAGTTCCGTACCTTGACCGTTCGCGCAAAGTCAATGGACGTGACGAAGGAACTCTGTATCTGCTTGCGGAAACTCTGGGACAACGTCATTTCCCCCATAGTTGACTTCCTCAAGACAATACATCCACTTCAATCACGCATCTGGTGGTGCCCCACCGCCGAGTTCTCTCTTCTTCCTTTGCACGCCGCCGGACCGTTCAGGAAGGGCCAACAGAAACTTGCTGATCTCTACATCTCGTCTTACACTCCCACCCTCACTGCCCTCATTCGAGCCAGACGCCACGATCTCTCGCATTCTGCAATACAAGTGAAACGTTTCGTTGCTATAGGTCAAGCGAAAGCCATTGGCGAGACTGAACTCGTTTCTGTAGGCACCGAACTGGCCAACATTGGTCAGTGCGTCGATGGCCTCGCCACATTTACACGTATCGAAGGTTCAGAATCCTGCATTGCCAGAATCGCCAAAGAGCTTAGCAAGAGTGACTGGGCGCATTTCGCGTGTCACGGTCTCCCCAACCGCAAACAGCCGTTCGAGTCTGCGTTCGCTCTCCATGACGGACACTTCACTATCCAACGAATCATCCAGTGCAATTTGGAGAATCCCGAATTTGCTTATCTCTCCGCCTGTCATACGACTGTTGGAGACGAAGAGAGCCCGGACGAGGTGATCCACCTGGCGTCAGCGATGCAGTTCGCTGGATTTCGTTCTGTGATTGGGACAATGTGGGCAGTGGATGATGGTGAGACGAACAAGATCACGTCGATGTTTTATGACAACATGAAGGACGAGTCTGGCCATTTGGATCATACCCGCGCAGCATTCGCGTTGAACGAGACAATGAAAAAACTGGTGGATGTACCACTTGATCAACGTATCTTATATATACATCTCGGCGCCTAGTTCTCTAGAATCTCTACTGTTGTTCCCCGTTGCACTTGCTGTTTGTAGCAGTTATCTGATCTGCTACCGAACACTTCAGGACTCGTGCGAGGTGGAAAATACTGTCAAGCCTCATTGCCTTGTGACTGTATTCGGCTGGGGATACTCGACAACAAAAGCAGGCAACACATAACATGCCTTGCTCGTCATCGGGGTCGTCCTCGGAATCTAGCAGCTCCCCCGCGCCAACGAGAAAGAGAAAACAAATCGAAGCGAAATTACTAGAGAGCTCCGAAGGCCATAACACCTCGGACGAAAGCAGCACTGATGAAGAGGACTCGGACGCCCCGCAACCTCCACTCCCAACGGAGGACACCGTCCTCTCACATGCCGAACGGCGAAGGCAGAAGAAAAAACAGAAACGAGACCAACTAGCGGCCGCGTCCCCACGCAAAAAGCGCAAGCTCGACGATGGCACGGCGGGTGCTTCGCCTCCGCCCAGCGTCCACTCCAAAGCCACAGCCCAGGCCAAGGCGGACGTTGCAGCGGACGATCCTGCACGGCAAAAACGTCAACACTCGGTGTGGGTCGGGAACCTGTCCTTTCGGACGACTCAAGCTGCCCTCCGGGGGTTCTTTGATGGCGTTGGGACGATCACGCGGGTTCATATGCCGATGCGACGCGGAAAGCAGATGCAAGGGGAGAACATGGGGTACGTCTTGCCTCCTCTCTCCTCTCTTTTTCTTCTCCCTCCTACCCTATGCTATGTTGTCTTTCTTGCAAGCGTTGCTGCTTGCTGGGGCAACGGGGATGGGCATATATTTGTACCATGTGTCGATGGTTCTGTGTGACCATGTACGCGTACTAGGTTCGCATATGTCGATTTCGAGACGCCAGACGCAAAAACGACGGCGATCACGCTCTCCGAAGGTCACCTCGACGGCCGAAAGCTGCTCATCAAAGACGGTATGTCCCTCTTCCCTTCCGTGTCTATCAGACGACCGACAGTCAATCTCACGTTATGGTACAGGGGACGACTTTACCGGACGACCCGCCAAAGCCAAGTTGGAGCCTTCCGATGGGGCTGGCGGAGAAGGGGACGAGAAGACGATCAAGTCTGCCACGACGGGAGATGGGAAGCGCTTGTCCAAGACGGCGCAAAAGATATTGCGTTCGCAGAAACAACCGCCTGCGCCGACGCTGTTCCTGGGTAATCTCGGGTTCGAGACGACGGAGGGGTCGATCCGAGAACTGTTTGAGGCGCATCGGTATTGGGGACACAGGGACAAGGCGAAGGGGAAGGAGGTCGATGTCCAGGCGGGGGAGCGGGGTCAAGGCGCAGGCGGGGGTGTGGGCGAGGACGGAGCAGCGAAATCGAAAGACGTGTGGATACGAAAGATCCGTATGGGCACGTTCGAAGACAGTGGTGCTTGCAAAGGGTTAGTATCCGACTCTTACTGTTTGTTTCCCCCTCTTCCCCTTCCCCCGTCACAAACGCTTACTGACACGAACGATTTTGTTGTATCTCTCTCCCCTCTTTGTTGTGCGCGTGTTTGCGACACGTACGACGATGACAGGTTCGCATTCGTCGACTTTACACGCATTGAGCATGCTACAGAGGCGCTCGTCAACCTTCGAAATCACTGCTTGAACGGGCGCGACCTCGTGGTCGAGTACGCCTCCCCCGACGCCGTCCGACGGGGCGGCGGCGGTCCTCGGAATCCAAATCCAAAGGGAGGAGACCGCGATCGGAAAAGCAGGGACCCACAAAAGGGCTCCGTAAATGCGCCGTGTACTCAGCGACGCCAACCTCGGCATACCGAACAGGAGGACGACGTGGACGGTTTGGATGGTGTGGAGACATCGGCAGAAACGACGATGACGACACCTCGTTTAGGGCGGCGGCCTGACCGTGCTGGTCATGATCATCGACCGCATACACGACGTGCCAGGTCAGGTGCCACCCTCGCGCACGCTCAGCGCCAGTCTGCAGCTATCTTACCTGGCCAAGGTCAAAAGATCATGTTTTAGGATGGGCGGGTAAGAGGAACCCCAAGACAGAGATGGTTCGTAGATCGAGTGTACCTACGGTACTCATACGTATATGCGATTTGCGTCGAAAAGCAGAGACCACTTTTTTCCCTAGCTTTGGCGACAGGTCAGGGTTCGTCGTCGTCGTCTTCTTCTTCCTCTTCTTCTTCCTCCTCCTCCTCGTCATCGTCATCGTCGACCATACCAACTTCGAACTCACTGCAGATGTCCCATCTGGAGCCTGGAGCGGCAGCAGAGACGTACTTGACAAACCGCAGCACGCCCTCGTCTCGCAAAACGAGGAGTAAGCAGTTAAAGTGTGGTTGCCAAGTCAAGAGCGTGCCATTCTCGTCCTCCTCGTCTTCGTCCATGTCGTCGTCGACATTGTTCGAAGCGGACGCACCGCTCGACTCGGGTCTTTCCTTTGCCTGCGATTTTTTGCTTGATCCAGAACGATACACCGCTGGGTCATCGTCCTCGTCATGTGGGGCCATGTAACACTAACAAACGGAAAAAGACATGGAGCATATTTCACAGGAACCAGAACGTACCTCCCAGCCTCCCCACTCTCCAGTCTGCCACCCCGTGGGCCGTTCCTCGTCCCTGTCACCGTCCTCGATCTCACTTGCTTTCGCCTTTGCCTTGCCATGACGGTTTCCGTTCTCTATTTCAATCTTCTTTGGTCGCACTTGCGGGGTTAGCCCGAGCACGATGTCAAGCCGCGACTCGCCTTCGTCGCTCGTGGCGAGCGTGTAATCCAATCCGGGCCTAAACCGCCTGGCTTCGACCGTACAACTCAGCGGGATCAACTTGGTCACGATGGTCAACCAAGCGCGGAACGCTGCGCTCGGGAAAAACGTGTCCTGGAGCTCGCGCAGAACGTTTTCCGCTTTCGCGCGTGCTGTCGTGGACGATGACGATGATGCGCTCACGTCATGTTCTTCCGCGAGCGTGCAGTAGCGCCATTTGTGCGGAGGTCCTTTGACGGTCCATGCTGACGCTACTGAGGAAGGAGGTACCCCGAGCGCATGACTCGGTATCTTACCCCCGCGCGACGTTCTGTCCAACCCATCGGTCACGTCTGCCTGGCCTAGCCCCTCCTCCAGGGCAGTCGCAAGCTCGTCCACGAGAAAGCCTTGTAGCTGTAGGTTGGATTCGTGGACAAACTTGGCCATGATGGTTTTCATCGTGCGGAGTTGCAGGTATGCTGGGTTAAGGTATTTGGCGAGGAACGACGCGTATGCGGGCGAGAGAGGGATATCTGGGTGAGGTGGTTCGGTGTCGTCGCTGGTATCGTCGTATTGTGTGAACGTGCCAGCACACGTGCTCGCGTTGGAACTCAACGTCTGTGAGGGAGGGTGTACGCGTATATATGTGATCGCGGCTCGGGAGAGTAGGGCAAGGGAAGGAGACGTACGAGTTGTTCACGCGAACTTGCGCTTTCTTGCGGGGCGGTCGTTTCCTCGGCAACGTACCCATCCTCGCCGGGTTGCGCAGCATGGAACCAACCACTGATGCTCAGCCGGGAGTGCCCCTCTTCATCCACGATGACCTCCTCGACGGAATGGAAACTCTTCCCCGGCTGTACCTCGAAGAAGACGAATTGGTTCCAGCTAGGAGGGATCGCCTTGACGGGCGCGACTTCTGGCTCGGGGACGCCTCCACCCTCTCGGGCGGGATAGAGCTCGAGTGCGCCGCCGTACTCGGTGCGCCATGGTTTGTGGCACGGGAGGGGCATGTAGAGGATATACGATACGCGGCGCGTGCCGATCACGTCGTCGTGGTTGAGGAGGTGACAACCACGGGTGTACGAATTAACGGACATGTCTTGCGTCGTGCCCGAGAGTGGACCGCAGCCTGTGACGGCTTGGAGAAAGGCACGGAAGCGGGAGGAGTAGAGGGCATCACGGAGGGCGAGAAGGTTTGGGAAAAGCGCGCGTTGGTCGTCGGAGAGGTAGGAAAGGGAGGCAAGGTCGCCTGTTTGGTTTACCTGACCAGTGAAACGGATGAGAGGGTCACCATCTGATTGCAGGGACTGTACGCCATACCTTGTAAATGTCCGTCTCCTTCTCCGTAAAGCTGAGGTGCTCGATACATTCGTCTTTGACGCTCCGCAAGAGGTCGTCGCGGAAGAGCGTGTCGACGACGACGTGCTTGAACGGCGTGCTGTCTGCGTAGCCGGTGCGTAGTCGCTGGACGTTGGACGGATCGAAAAGGCTGGTGGCGAAATGCGCGTCGTCGTCGTCGTCGTCGTCTGGGATGTGACTCGTTTTGGGCCTTTTGTGGTGAGCTTCGTCGACTGTGGGCGACGACGAGCGTGGGCGGACCTGCGCCATTTTCATTTCTCTCTCTCTCTTTTTTATTTATTTTCTAGCTTGGTGGTTGGGAGTGGCGAGGTGAAGGCGAGATGACGGCGCAGGCTGAGGCTCAGCTGGCTGGGATAACGTCTGATCGGTCCTCACTGCTCAAGGCGTCAGGTACCTCGACGTGGGCCAGCTACTGTCACAATCGAGCCAAGCCTCCTCCTCCTCATAGTGCCATCAGATTCCGAATCACAATTATAGCCCTATGTACAGTGATCTTCGCCACAACGTCTGTCGAGGGGGTTGCAAAAGTCCGCTCTCTGACCTCGTCAAGCGTCATTAATGAAGGAGGACCTCCCCGTCACCATTTTGCGAACCCAAGCTCGAGCAGTCGTATTCTTTGTGACATGTCTACTTATTCGTTTCGACCGACTTTCAAGCTTTCGAACTTGGGCTCAAGACATAGAGGTTGGGGCTATACGCATCCGCGAAGCTTCATTGGTGCCGTGTCCCTTCTCGCTACTTTTTTCTAATAGATATTTACCCTGACCACCTCGCCGTCACGATCCACCGGCGTGAATCCCTGTCCTCCGTTTACATGTGAGATCCATCAGTGCACTCGTCGATGTCGTACGTTCACACTCCAATCCTAGATATTGGCATCACCAAGGAAAGAAGGCCCCACTCCCATCCCGCCGCTCGCCAAGCAATGTAGCCTCATCGATGGATTCGCCTCCGACTCCAACTGGCGTTCGAGGTATTCTTCAGAGCCTGTCACTTTGTCAAACACGTTGGACGACGAAAACAAACTAAACCGATGGTCTCAGTCCAACGCCACTTTCGGGTTGGCCTTGGCGTCCTGTCATTCACAAACGGAAAGATCACGCCACCCGCCCATCCATAGATGATGAATCCACTTCGGGGGTCGCCACAGTCTCGTACGACATTGGGGGAGACGCCGTGTGCCTATTTCTACCGTATCGCTTTCCCTCGCGGTTTCCATGCTTGACCCGTCCGACGGGTGCGGGTCCGCGTATACGAGATATGATTTTGTTCTACCCGGGCTGACGACAATCCACCGTTGGCCCATGGGGTCGAGATGACCCGGAGGCTGTCCCAGTCTCAGACCACTCGATAGTGTTGGATCGTAACGCAGTCGGAGAGGTCACCGGAACGAATCGGATCTACATACTTTCGACTGTCTCTGAATCCGTGATCTCTGCCGCACAACACTGCGCATGTCATCCGGGGAAGCCTGGACGACCAAGGGATGAGAAAGAAAATACAAAAGGAGTAAATCGTCCAGGTCATCGATGTCGCCAGCCAGTCGCGCCAAGCACCATTAATTGAGCCTTGCTGACGGTACAGCGCTCTCGCTGACACCGTTTGAGGCCACCGCGGGGCCCGTCCCTCGCCGCGCAACCCGAAGAACGACGCGTCAGTCATGCCCCGTCGTCATCCGAATTTCAAACCGCTAAACGCCCGACCGCGCCAGCGATATCGAGTCATGTCCATGTCCATGACTCAATGGTCCGTCAGACGAGTCTTGGTAATGGCACATGTAAGATATACTTTAGGCGGGTGTGATGGCTTGGGCACGCAGCCGTGGTGGGAACGAAAGATGGTGGAGCTTATCTTACGGCAGAGGACAGGAATTAAAGGTTGCGTGTGAGCTAGCGTGTAGACCACAATTGTCATGTGGCACGGTTGGGCGTAGGGTTGACCTGTGGCTTTGCAATTTTTATCGACAGCGGTCCCGCTGACAAGACAATCCTCACCTCATTGTCCGATGGCTGACCTCGTTATTTTCGACAAAGGAACCGGGAAATAAAGAATAGTCAGACCACACTGTACATACAAACGTTGAAACATGCGGAAAGATGGTGGTTATCATACATACGATGGTGAGCGTGACTAACGTTTACATAGTCGTGAAACTAAGTTACTATCTAACCAGACGCCCCTCGCCCATCACCCTTGTCCCACAAAGGCGACGCCGAGCAACGACCCGAACCGACGGAAACAGAACAATAAAACCAGTCGCTTTGAGGTGTCAACAGCTTTCGTCTTTGAGGTGGATAGGTCCGACCGCGTATTCATTTCCGCCCTCGCGAGACGTCACACGAGCCAGTGCATGATACGGCAACGGGACACGGCTTATCCAAGCTGCCGTCGCCGTCGCACGCAGTTGATGAGCCACCTGAGGGGAAACCTGTCCCAACGGCACGGGTGCGTAGATAGGCGACTGCATGGATGCCTCGTTCGCCCACCCACGTTTCTCCCCTCGCTCAGTGGACGGTTGTGGGAGGAGATATATGCGCTCGAGCGGTGTCGCGTTGTCGTCGTCATGCGAACACGATGAATCGCAACGATGACCTGATACAAGGTGCGCGTAGAAACGCGAGAGCGCAAAGATGAAATGTATCTAGACACAATGGCGATGAGCAATGATCTCGGGAGATGTGAAACAGGTACACACGCGGACGACAGTACGGAAAAGGAACACAGCCATGAACGCCATGAGACCACGCTCGAACCATTGCTCGCAATTCTCGAGAGTCAGACCAAGGTCGATGACATCCCTCAACAAGTCAGGCTGTCTTGATACGTGTTCGCAGACTTGAGCGCGTGCGGCGGGGTCTACGGCTGCGGAACATGCCAAGACGGCAAACAGTGTACAAAAGGCAAAGTCCCCAACGACATAGTTGCGGTAAATGCGGACAAACGAGGGTATGCACTAGGGAGAGGAGGATGTCACGAGGACAAGTGCGCAAGAAAAAGAAAAGTACCTTGCTGATACCCACAACACCGAATACGCAAATGGCAGAAGCAGCCGCAAAGTAGGCAGAGAAGAGGCCGCAGATGAGCCTCGCGCCATCTCTAGAGAGAGAGAAGCGCAAGCCCTCCCACTCGCTTCCCGGCTCCCAAGCGAGGGATCTCCATATACCAACGAGGTAGACGGCGAGTGCGATGTTGGAGACAGCGCCGATGAAGGCGGTTGCGACGGAAGCAGACCTATCGAAGGGGGAGAACTTCATGAGCGGAAAGGCGAGAACGGGAGGAAGGGAGGTAGGGAGGAAGAGGGGTTGTATTGATAAATATGCGAAAACGAACCAGACTATTACTTTCATGGACAATGCTGTGTACAGCTGAGTGAGACAACAACAAATGTCTAATAAACACGCGATTGACTAAGCAACGTTCTCGGCCCCCTTCTTATCCGACGGACAGTCCCCTTCTCAACTACGTCAGTCCCCAGATCCCGGCCCTTCGCACGCCCTCCACCAACGCGTCCACATTACCGAGCAGTGTGCCCAAGATCTCCTTCTTCTCCTCCGTCGTCCGCATCCGCTCGTGTCTGATCTCGAGCTCATCCCCACCCTCTGTCTCCTGCTCACGTCCATGTGCTGTCGACAAGTCCTCAGACACATGCACCCGCAATCCGTGCACCTTCTTGGGACTCTGCGGCTCGTAATCGACATCCTTTCGGAGCATCATCATCGATCGCGTCGTAATCATCTTCGGCGTCTTTTTGCCCCCATCACTGACAGGGGGTGGCGAACTCGGTGGTGTGTGGGGTTCTGGCATATTGACAGGGGTCGAGTACGACTTTTTCACGGGTGATGGCGTCCGCATACTCTGCAAACTGCTCTGCCTCGAAT
>JBBPQE010000291.1:0-29053 GCA_038092335.1 Boletus vinaceobasis | reverse complement strand
AAAGTGAATGGAGGACGGCTTGAGGCAGGGATCAATCTGATACTGGTGTCAGCGGATCAAGCGATGTTTGGAGGATGGCGGAAAAGTCTAGCGGAGCTGAATGAAAGATTACGGATCACTTGGATGGTATTTGATGAAGCACATATGGTGCTACTGTCGAATGACTTCTGGTGATTGCTTGGACAAGTTGCGGAGTTACGAGAACATACAATGCAAGTGATTCTGCTGAGTGGAACGGTACCTCCTGAATCTGTTTGAGGATTGAAGACGATGTTTGGACTGCTGGAGAATGCTGTGGAGATACGGGAAAGTAGCAACCAACTGGAATTGGAATATATTCTGGAGAAGGGGGAAGAATCTGGGGGAATTGCAGGGAAGATTGAGAGGATTGTGGAGAAGGAGTGGAAGAAATGGAACAGAAAGGACCGAGGACTTGTGTTTGTGGCATACATGGAGGATGGAGAGAAGTTTGCACGGAAGGTATGTGGCTGTGGGGAATTAGTGAACGCGTTCACTAATGGGAAAGGAAATAGATGGGATGGCCATTCTATTGTGGAAGCAAGAATGTGAAGGACGAGGAATGGCTGGAGATGTACAAGGAATGGCGAGAAGGAAGAACGCCAGTGATGATTTGCATGAGTGCATTCAGCACAGGAAATGACTATGGACATGTGCGACTGACGATTCATTTCAAGATGGGATTGGAGATGAGCGAAGTGATTCAAGCACAAGGACGAAGTAGATGGGATGGGGAAACAGCACGATGCTACATTGTGCCATCGAAGACAGGACAAAAACCGAAGATTGGGCGAGAAGAAGTTGATCACAAAGGACAATGGGAGGCATATGAGCACATGTATGTGCATGGAGAAGGACGGTGTCTAAGGTATGGAATGATGAAGTACATTGATGGGGAAGGGATTGGATGCAAGGACGATGGGCGAAATGTACCATGCTCAAGCTACAAAGGAAGAAGAGGATTCACGACGGCGAAAAAAATAGAGGAGCAGAGGGGTAATATGGGGATGGAAAGAAGAGAAGAAGAAGAGGTAGGATTAAGAAGGAAACGTGGAGTTGGAGAAATGAGAGGGAAGGGAAAAGAAGAGGAAGGAGGATTTGGAGAAGCGGCACGGTTGGTGAAGAAAAAGCGAATGGAACGACTGGAAGGGGAACTAGAAAGAGTGGGACGAATGTGGAGGGCGCTGAACAAGATCAAGGACCATGGATGTGGAGTTTGCATGGTTTAGGGAGTTGGGTGCAAACATTTGAAGGGAATATTCAAATGTGGAGTGCTGAGTGGAATGGGAATAGGATATACAGAGATGCGGAAGTTCAAGACAGGGATCAAGTATATGAAGGAACATGGAGGAATATGTTGGAGATGCCATGTGCCGACATGCGGAGACGAGCTACATGGACCACTGGTGAAGGGAGAAGGAAAGGAATGTGAGTGGGAGGATGTGGTTGTGCTGATGGTGCTGAGTATATGGATGAATGAGAGTATACGGGAAAGGGTGGGGGCACGATTTGGAGTTGAATGGGATAACCGGGAGGAGTATATAAGTTGGTTGATTAGTGTACCGGAGGAGGGGCATTATAGTAAATTGATGGATGTGATAGTATGGTATGTAGAGAGGGTAGTAGGATAGTAGAAGGAAATAGGAGAGATGTAGAAGGAAAGGTGGCAGGGATGATAAGTAAAAGGGAAGGTAGGGAAGTGAGAGGGATGGTAGGTGAGGGAATTAAGTGGGAATGGTAGTGGGGGGTATGGAAGGGGAGGTTGTGGGAGTGAGGATAGTAGATGGAGAGTAATAAGGAGGATGTGGGAGGGATGGTAGTAGGTAAAGGAGTGTGGGAGTGAGGGTAGTAGGTGGAGAGTAATAAGGATGTTATGGGAGGGATAGTAGTAGGTAAAGGAGTGTGGGAGTTGTGTGAGGGAAGGTAGTAGGTAGAGGAGTGTGGGAGGCAAGTGGGGTAGTAGGGAAGGATAAGGAGAGTAGGATAGGTGAACGAGGGGCCGTAGGTCCCGAGTGGATTAAATTCGGTTAAATTCTATTAGCAAGCACCTGAAACCAATGGTCCATTGGTTTGATCATTTTGTTTTGCAATTTGGCCACCCTTCCCATGGTCCAATCATCCTAATTCTTTTTTTACCTGAAAGCCAACTTTCCCATGGTCACGTGACATTCCGCGTATATTGCCCTTTATGGTAATGCGGAGTCACAATAAAATTGCTGATATATCTGACAGTCTGATACAAAATGTTGATTTGCGGACCATCGCAGAACATTGGGCCAAACCCTTGGTGGGTAATATGTAGATATCATGCCAGCAGACATTCCACTCACTGACACCCCCTGGACATTGTCACTCCTGCAGCTCCTATGAACACATCAATGATAATTAGAAAACCTCAAATCACGGAGTAATTAAATAGATAAACCCCCTATGTTAAGTGCTCACAATGACACCATAGCACCCCTAATACCATATCCCTGGCCATATTTGAGATCGACCATGATCCTGCACCACTGTGAATATATTCCTTCTTTTCTCACTGCTTTTGGAGATTACATCATTGCGCACCATTGTGGAATTCCGCGGACAACGTTTGGAGGGAAAGTTCTTCGCATTGATGTCCTGGACAACTTTGCTTTGGCATGTTGTGGGCATTCCTGGGATCTGATGGTTTTCTTGACTTGTGTTCCCCCCTATACTTTCTTGATGTCAAGTAATTTCCTTATTGGGTCGGATTTGTCAGCATGGTGAGCCATCCATCATGCGGTGTTATTGACTGATCACAATACACACGGTTTGTTAGGTTGTTAGGTTAGATTAGGGTTAGACGGGGGGACCCCCTGAGCATAGCGAGGGAGGGGGGGCGAAGCCCCCATGTTAGTCAGGTTAGGGTAGTACTTTCTAATGTATGACACAGATTATATATAATTCCCGAACGAGGCTTTAGTGTGCCCACCCGCAGCGGGGTGGGTCCTCTTCGGGAAACCTTCCACTGTTCTAACCAGCGTCACTTCCTTTTTGGGTTATGTGATCAGTAGTGATCATTATACGTCTCTCGCGGCATACCACACTGTACCGCGGACAACTTTGTGAGGGAGACTTGTTCTATTTATCTTTACAGAGATCTTTCTCTGGCCACTTCTCATTGTTGTATTGGACTTTGTCGAGTTATAGAGTCTATTGTGCCGTCCCTATCTGCAGTCATTTCCATTTTTGGGTACCATGACCAGTAGGTGACCAGTAGTCACTCGTAACATTGTCACCTGGCAGTGCCTCCTTTTTTTGGGAAGATCGATTGATAAACTACTGCGCGTGTATAGGGTTGTTTGTGGCCTGAGCTTTCACTTCGACTACCACCTCTTTCACTTCAGACATGATCGGAGCAGCCTGCGTGTCTTTGTCAGTTTAATGGGTGCGTCTCGTCTTCTCGTCCATTTACCACATGCGTTTCCTTTTTTCTTCATTCTAGCATATAGATATCTTGTTCTGCTCTTTTCACATGCGCGAGTCAAACTGACTTGGTTCCCTCGTCGCATAGTGATGAGCTCAATGATTGACTGCCCCATCTCCCATCTCCTTTTATCCCTACAAAGTCATCGGTTTTTCTCCTCTTTGCTTGTTTCACTGCGGCATAGATGTTGTTTTTACTTTTGATTGGTTCACTTCAGTTTGTAACTGCGGCGTGAACATCGTTTTCCCCACTCAACCCAAGTCACAACCCTCCCCCTCTCTGAGCGTGCACACCCCGATCTTTGTATACCGTGTTTTTAATGTTTTTAACCCCTCCTGTACTGGTAATTCTCTCCTGTCACATGGGTCGCATCCTTTCATGGAATACTTTGATCCTTTGCAACCTGTCAAACTTGCTGATATCATACATATTTATTTATCTCCAATTCCCATTGTTCCCCCCTTTCCACCTCCTTTGCATCGTACATCTAACTTCCCCCCCCAATGCCTCCCTACAGGTCTCGCATCAAGTGTGTTTTCCTCTACTCTGCGATGCGATTATTTACTTGTATCCAGGTGCTTGGAATATGGTATCAGGACTCGTGACCTTACCACTCACGTTCGAGATACTCATCAAACACATGCATTTGTCAAATGCAACGGTGTGTTATCCTCAATTTATATTGGTTTTTTCTTGATTCTATCCACATACAGACTTGGAAATTACACTAGAATGGGCAGAAGATGGTTTCTTTCATTGTCCATGCAGAGACTATAGCGTTCACAACCCAGATCGTTTAAGGCCACACTTCCAACCGTCGTGCGTAGCTCATCGCGAGGATGCACGTTTGGATCCCACCACCTTTCGAGATGAAACTCTCTATGATTCACCCATGGGTGTGGATCATGACGAGGCTCAGTGGGTTATTTCTGATGATGTTGATGACCCTGTTGGAAATCACATTCGGTTTGTCGCATATATGCGTTCAGATGGTTATGATGCTCATCAAATCCTCTTAACAGTGTCGATCATGAACATGAAGATGGAACTTGGTTCGATGTACGTGATGACGAAGATCATCACAGTCTTTATGACAATATTGAAGGCGCTATCGGGGATGAAGGGGGGGAATTCGTTGGATTCAGTAAGCCATGCGTCAAAGACTCCCAATTGGTTGATTCTGATCTGTCAAATCAAGCCGATGATGCTATGGTCGATGACCAACCCCCCTCCTCAGGAATCCCCTCAGATGCACATCATCCGTCCACGATCTCGCATGAAGTCACTTTGATGCATTGTGACACATTATTGCGCTCAGGCCTTCACGTTGATGTAGTTCATGGCCTTGTAATATGTCTCGAGTGTTGCGAAGCAGTTACTCCTCCTCACATTCGCGCCCACATTGTTACCCATGATCTTCCTTGTCCTTCGGATCGAGAGTTGTCTACCATTCTCGATGACCTCCATATAGATGACAACCCGTCATTATCTCCATTCAACCTTATCCCTCCGATCGCTGGCCTAAAGGTGTTGGATGGGTTCGTCTGCACACTCGACTTCTGTGGCTTTACCGTTGGCTCGAAAAGCTCTCTGCAATGCCATTATCAAGACTCACATCTTACATTCCCTCTCTTGTATGAACTGTGCAAAATTCATCGGATTTTCACGTTCAAGGGACGCCAGTTTGTTGTCCATGTTGACCCCTCCCTCGCTATCCAACGGTCGCACGGATTCTTGGCAGATTACCTGTCTACGATGTGTCCCAAGGAAAACACCCTCATTCGACCCCTAAACCCTTCTGAAGACCCATGCAAAACGACTAGCTTCCTCCATTCTGCCCATTGGCATGATGTCATCAGGGGTCATCCACTCAACCAGATTTTATCTTTAACCGCTGTTCCTTCCGGCAGGGATATACTTTGTCCAGTGGTGGAGGAGATCAACACCATGTTTATGCGCATGTGGGATATCGTTGACATGATGGAGGTTCTTCCACGTAGGCACATCCACACCCCAAAAGAGTATGTACCTGTCCTTTTACTTTTTTTTTCTGTCTGATTTGTCTAGTAATTTGGACACTGCCGACCTCAACAATAAACCTTTTGGTCGACCCCAAACCAAAGAATATCTTCTCCGCTGTGCTAACCATTGGTGTTGTTATATATGCGCCTTGTTACGTTCTCTTGATAGACCCTCTTCCCTGCTCACTCTATCCCCTCGTCAACGTGAATATTGTGAATCCCTTCGTCGCGTTTTGGTCGAGCATGGTGATATTTATCAAGCGATTCAATCCTTATCCTTTGCAATGCTTTCTCCGTACGATACGGATGTACAAAGGGACAACACACTCTGTCCTCTTATGCGCTTTATTGTTTTTTGGCATCTTCGTGAGGATGGTACCTTCCAGCCTCCTTCTTCAATTTCCCCCAATCTCGCCACTCTAACTTTCTGCTTTCGCTCTATCGCAATTCTGCAAGCATCTCATCATTTGCACTTAGATCCCTCCCTTACCTTCATTGGGTAAGTTTCACCGTTTTTGTACATTTCCTTATTAATCTTTTCAAGATATTACCAAGATGTATTACTTCCTCTGCTGAAGGAAGGACATCCCACACCCTTCAATAGCCTACGACAACTTACACATCTCGTTGCCGTGCACGCATACAATTCCACGAAGCTTCCCGACATGCATTGGAATCAACAACGTGACACCCTCAGCGTCAAGGGTTTCCCATTGAAAATTGACCTTATCCCCGAAATGGTACGGTCGTTATGTGCCAAGGCTGAGTCCATCCTCGAAAAGCTCTTGTTAGGAGCTCCGAAAGATGCTTTCGACCAACTTGTAGATGTCACCCTGAATCCCAACGACTCTGCTAAGTGGCCCATCGATCCTTTGCGCAACAGCAACGAGGGCTTTTCATTTGTACACTCCCTGGATAACACATTCTTTCCATATCTCCGTATGGTACTGGAGCATATCCATTCCGACCCAACTGTGTTCGATGTGTACCACTTTGTCGACAACCAAGGTCAGCTCCTTCACAAACCCAGTAGGCTTCCAATATATCACGAGTGTGTAGCGCTTATTTTTGTACAGGTCCACTTCGGATGTATCTTCATTTACACCGTGAATTCATTGACATCCTCATGGTACTTGCCCACGTCGCTATGCCAGGAGTTGCCCGAGGATCCGAGTTGGGGCCATTGCACTCCACTAATTCTATCGACGGGCCTCGCAACTTTTTCTTCCTCGCCGGATCATGCGCCATCATTTGTCAATACATCAAGACTTGTAGTATCACCAGTAAAGATGGCTTTGTCGCATATTTCCTTCCGAAAGCCGTTTCTCGTTTATTCATTTATCTCATTGGTCCTATTCGCGAGGTCACGGTGGCATTTTCATGGGTGATCTTTCCAGATAGTGATATGGTCTACAAAACCTACCTATATGTCATCAATGGGAAGACCATCGACAGTAGCGCCTTTAGCAATGTCTTGCAGGTGTATACTCTCGAATATCTCTGTATTCCCCTAACCCTTGCACTATTCCGCCAGGCCGTCAAAGCCCTCTTGCGTAATGTTCTCCACTACCATGAAGATCTCGATCCTGTGGATGAAGCCATAGACACCTGCTTTGGCCATTCAACCTTTACTGGGAATACACACTATGGTCTCATCTACGATGATCTACCTGGACTAACTGAGAACATGTACGTCGATGCTCTCCGTTTGGCTTCTTTGTATCACTCCTGGCTCGGCTTGGGATCTTCCCCTCCTCCTTCACACTCCCCCACCATCATCCCATCTCTTCCGCCATTTGAACGTTTGGTATCGAATCGAGCGCACGCTTCCACTTCTAGAACAATTCCGTGATCAGCATGTCAACGATCTGGCTGCTGTGGAGAATAGGATTATAGAAAAATGTTTACCCCTGGTGCAGGACACCATATCAGCAATGCTTTCTCGTCAAGTACCTTGGTCTAGCTATCTATGCATCCCACCCCTACCCTCTCACCCCCCAGAAACGATACTGATTCATCATTCTCGAGTCAACTATCTCCGCCCATTATTCAAGCAACCACACATCTATTTCAAGTCTCTACATCAAGGCCAGGCGATCGAAGTCGTTTCCCGTCGACACCCCCATGTTCTCGTCGTCTTACCTACTGGTGGTGGGAAATCCACAGTCTATCAGGCACCTTGCTTCTCTGGGGAAAACAGTTTCCATGTGGTGCTTATCCCATATGTTTCCTTGATGGAACAGGCTCTCTCGGATGCATCTGAGAAGGGTATACATCATGCTGTCTGGTCATCTTCCATCCCCGATATCGACATCTTTACAGTCAAATTAGTGTTTGCTGCAGCGGAGCAAGTCGGGAAGGAGGCTTTCCATGATTGGCTTCATGCTTCCTTTGATACAGGGTATCTGAGCGGTATAGTTGTTGACGAAGCTCATGATATCCTTCTTTCTCGCGATTATCGTGAAACCTTTTGCGAGTTTACATCTCTGGGAGATATTGGTTGTCAGATCGTTTTACTATCTGCGACGATTAGCCCATTAGTTGAGCCCAATTTATGGAGGGTACGTCTTTTGTTCATCCGAGGTTTGTCAAACTCACTCGTACAGTCTGTCGGTGTTGATACTCAACGTTACCCTGTTCATGTGATCCACGGGATTACAACGTGTCCCGACATTCAGTACATGGTCTCACAAGTGCCCCAGGATTCCTTACAGACATTTAGTATCCGTCTCCTCGACCGCCACACCTTTCAGTCCCACTCCGACCGCGGCATTGTGTATTGTGAAACTGTTGAAGATGCAACCATACTTGCAAACCTAGTCGATGCTCCTCTCTATGTGGGGCCCATGGATGGTGAGGCACGATCTGCATCACTGTGTTCATGGCTATCCGGACGATCACGATGGCTTTGTGCAACATCTGCCTTTGCTCAAGGTATCGATTATGGACATGTAACCTATGTCTTACATTATCGCATTCCAAAGCATATTACACTATATGCTCAACAGTCTGGTCGACTCGCAAGACGTAGTGGTGTTGTCGGTGTTTCCCACCTAGTTTACTCACACCATCCGCTTCATCGCCATAGCTCTGATGACGACTTGGGTGGCTTCAATGCGATAATTGATTTGGTTACCAAGGAGCAATGTCGCAGACTTTCCATTACTGGCTTCCTTGATGCAACACCTTCCAATTGTCATATGCTAGGACCATGCCAACTATGTGATTTCTGTGCCCATTATCGCGTATGTTGTCACTTTCTCAATTTTTATCTGGTGATGATATTGCTTTTCGCAGGTCCCACTCCCCAATCCACATCATCTGCGACCTCAGGCTGTTCCCTCAGTGCCAGCGCTCAACACTCAAGGTTCAAATCTACATTCCCCATCAATGGCTCCCTCGAATCCATCCAACACAATACGTTCTGCTCATGTTTTACCACCACCCCCTTTGCAACACTCCCGCCATCCCGTTCGTCCTGCCCAACGCTCGCCTTTAGCCAACCCACCAAATACATCCAATAACATTCCTATACAAAACGAAATCCCGAATGCCTTCTCGCTTTCCAAAGCCCAGAAGGAAGCGGTTGTCTTTACATTTCTTCAGGAATGTGAAGGAATGTGCATTCTTCACACCCTTGTTGGCGCAGATGCCTCCCATAAATTGTTTTCGTGCACAGCCTACCCTACTTTCTTTCCATCATATAGAGCGTTTCGTTCGCAAATATTTTACGCAAAGTCTGGTATTTGTTATCGATGCGGTGTCATCACTTCCAGTCGATTCGACCATCCTATTCGCTCCAAACATGACGATCCTGCTTGCAAATATGATGACATCCTCAAGCCTTTGGCGTTTGCAATTTTTTCTATCCCCTCTTTGAGGAATATTGTTATCCCTGAAGCTGGCACATATCCACAAGACTTACGTTCTACTGACAACTTTGCGAAATGGTTGGGCACCGTCCGTCCTGGATCCCAGTCCATGTACAATTTATGGGAGGTCTGTCATTTCTATGTTCATCTTCGCAACCATAACCGGTATGTTTGTTTTTCATAAACTGCTTGTGTACCGACTCTTATCTACATACCGCAGCCTTCCTGTCATTTGTGTGGATAACCTCCTCACCTCCTTCCAGCCTAACTGATCCAGTTCCAATACGATTCGGACCACACTATTATTTGTATAACACTTTTTTCTTTCTACAATCTCTTTGTTTCGTTTCGTTTTTATCCATTTCATCTGCCCCCCTGCAAGTGTGGTCATCATTACTGTACAATAAATTTGCATTCATAACTTTGTAACCCTCCGGAGTTCATGTGAGTTCCCTCAAACCTCGAATCCTACCCTATTTTATAACCTTTTACGTACGCCGCCCGAAGCGTTATTCAAACCGCCAAATGTTCCCAAGGGCACGTATAGCCAATGCAATGAGCAAGGCATCCCTGCAGCCGATGGTAAGGGTAGGAAGCTGAGTAAAACCCAGGAGAAGAAGCTATTGATACAGTGGACTGATGAGAAGCAATTACACAAGTAGTTTTTGACGTGGCAGCAACAATAACAATAGCAACTTTCCCGTCGCGTCCTCAAGCAGGCTTTCTTGTCCGAGGGCACATATATCTTCCATACATTGTAGGTTACAAGTTCTGCTGTTACCAATTGCACCCCTGCACAATCAGATTGGTGAAGGCTTCTAGTCCAAATTCATCATGTTCGTTGAACCCGCCCAACATGAGGCAGTCCAGATCCAGAACCTCCAATACCATTTGATCATTTCCATTCTCAGACGATCCCACTTTTAGCCTCTATCACAGGCGATATGGCCAAGTTATTCTTCCACATTCGGGACGAGTACGGTTTTTTGTTGTAAGAACGTGCCTGCACATACCAAACGGGTGTGACTAGGTAAGACATTGATGAATTGACATGCAGGATTTCCACACAACGGCCCCAACAAGAGCGTGTTCTCATGTGTCATCACTGTGTTTTGATTTCTCGAAGGTACCCCAGTAAAACGACGATCAACTTTTACCATACTGTACCGTTGTAGTAACGACTGATCACTTTACTGATCACAATGTTGTCGTTTATAGTAATTACTTATCACTCTACTGATCACAACTACCTTTTGGATCCCAACCGCAGTAAGTCGTTCTTTAATCTAATTTGTTATCCTGGCTAATTATGACAGAATTGAAGAGACATTTTTCGTCGCTCTCTGTTCAATGATTCTTCATCCCGAGCTTTACAGACTGGCTAATCAAGAGAAACGCATATTTAACCCAATGCTATATGCCCAGAAAATCGCAAGGTGTCTTCTCGTATCCATGGGTTACGAAAATGTCAATGAAGACCATCCGTATTTCTCCGTGCGCGACTATTGTGGCCTGGGTGAAGAGTTTTCTTGGTCTGGCGGTCTTGCAGAGTGGCAAGTGGTGTGACGGATGTTGCGGTTTCCTCTTACATACTGGTTTTCAGTTATATTCACAATGTTCTGTTATTTCTTTGGTCTTTTCCTCACTTTAGTTTTACGGTCAGAAACGTCACAATGCATAAACGATTTCTATCCATAGCACATATAAGTTGGCATCTAAGTAGAACTTTGGGGAAGCGGTATCATTCAAACGCCGTCAGTTGACATCAAATGAAAGTAATACTTTAATGGCATCCCACATTTGATTATAATTCGCACATTACTGATCACCTTACTTATCACAATGTAGGACCGCTGATTATTGTTACTTATAACACTACTAGCACTCGTACTGATCATCATACTGATCACCATCGTTTATGGTAATTACTTATCACTTTACTGACCACCTCCACCAATATCTACTGAACACGATACTGATTACCAGTAACTTTTTGAACAACGTGTGATCAGTCTGTATGATCAGTATCCCGTGACTTCATGTTTGTAGCTTGCCAAATTTGATCCCACAAACGACATTGTTTTCTATGGCGACGTGAACATCGTCTTTTCTCTCTTTCGTTTTGTCCATCGTTCGTGGCGTGTACGCCATTGATTCATTCGTCTCTCTGCCATTAGGTTTTTTCATCTGAACTGTATCGTCACTTGTCAGCAAAACCATCGATGTCAAGGTCGTCCTTTCTGTCTTTCATTTTGTCGAGGATTCATGGTGTGTACATCATTGAATCACCAGTTAGCCCCCCCCCTTACGGCAACCCTCAGTGTTGCGCATAATAGTGCTCTAGGTATGCCCTTCATTGATTCATCTTGATGCATCGCACTTGTGTTTTCTCGCATTCCTGTTTTTTCTAGCGTTGACTTCTAGCCTGTTCCTACATGCGAGCCCGACTGTCAGTCCTCTCATGTGTTAGGACGGGTTCGAATCCCACCCTCTCTCTTGGATTCCTCTCCATGGCGTCGTGAACGTCACCATCTGTATGACCTCTGTTAATCGATGACACCTCGTCTTTCTTCGTCAACAGCACTTCCCTTATGTGTGGATGAGAGATTCTCTTTGCTTGAAATTTAGATTTGAACATCTTTGTTTTCATTTTCCTCCTCTTCGTTTAGTCTAGAGTTGGATGGCATGTACGTCATTGAACTGCCCCTCTATCTCGTTCTGCAGCGACATGCACCTCCTCTCTTTCTCATTTTCATTCAGTTGTCGGTTGCTACTCCTCAGTGGCACAGACTCCGTTCGTTCCGTTCCATACATGGCGTGTATGTCATCTTATCACCGCGTTCCCCTTTTGTGCAATGACATGGACCTCACATCACTTTCCATTGCTGTTTTTCGGATTGAAAGTATGTCGTTTGTCTTCCTTCTTATTTAGTATTGTGATCAGTACCATGATCAGTATCGTGGTATTATCGGATAGTGATGCCATTATGCAGGTTTGCAGATTCGTACGACATGCATATATCACTTTCCGTTTGACGCATCAATACACCAGTTCGTTGTAGATGGCTTCGTCTCGTCTGTCGGACTTTTAAATTTGTTCATCTGCTACCACCAGATACACAATGCCCGCGGTAAGTTGAAATTTGGATTGTCGCGACCTAACTAACACCCTTTCTTCAGGATCGGTCAGCTGCTAATAGGAAAGCATATGAACTTAAGATGCAAAGACTCAGGGTGTGCGTAATTACAAGTATGAAGGATTTTGCTGACATGAGTTCTAGTGATCCAGTGGCACTTGAGGCACACAAGGAGAAGAGACGCGTTGCGCAAAAATCTTACTGTCAACACCATGCAGGTTTGCTCACTCCTGCCCTTGACGCTACAACCTGCTCTAACCATTCCGCACTTCAAGGTGGTTCCTCTGCCATACCCATCGACCCCATGCTTCAAAGTGGTTCCTCTGCCATACCCATCAACCCCACGCTTCAAAGTGGTTCCTCTGCCATACCCATCGACCCCGCACTTCAAGGTGGTTCCTCTACCATACCTATCACTCCCGCGCCTGAGGTTACTTCTTCCTCTGCCCCACATAACCTACCAGGTGGCTTGTCTTCAAGTCCTCCGGCCTCTCCTGTTCGGCAGCTCGATTTCGTGTCTGGTGTCCGTGCAGTTCAAGTCCCTGAGTCTGCCACAGTCATTGAATGGCCCGGTGGACTCAGCACAATCGCTCCAACTCTGGAACGCAACAACGAGAATCTCCTTAAATTCAATGAAGTGAATGTTCGTCGCGTTGCTTCATTCCCCCAGGCTATCCCAGGCAGTTCATATATTGACTTCCTGGACATCAAATCGTATGAATACCCGTTGTGGATATACGCAAGTCGCTTTCATTCGCTCGCCCGGTTGTCGTCCGTAATTTCGAAGACACTAGTTCCTTCGAGCTGAGTGAGCTTGGTCTCCTTCACTCTGCCGGTATATTGAGCAATATGGCAATTGAAATGCATGGTGCATTTTGCCTATTCTGTTTTTCTTGTTCATGACGCTCCCTTAAGATGCTGGCATTCGTGTGGCCGATTTCGGACACCCTCATGTTTGCGGAACCATTTCTGAGTTACTCACTGGGATCAATGACCCCAACCAATGCCAATTTACTCTCGATCTTCCTCTTACTCACTGCGCCATGCCTCCGTCCATTAGGTATATGGTTCACTCCTATTGTTCCCCTGATATTTACCATGTATACACAGTATGCTCGACGACAGTCTTGCCATTGGATGGAGCCAAACTCAACGCGATGCACCCTTTTTGAAACGCAAGGTGTCGGTGGACAACCTGGCTGTCCGATCCTGGGGTTTGGCACATCAAGCCAGGGTCTTCACGTATCCTCACCAAGATGCAGATGGTGAAGCTACCTATGTGCTTGGAATGTGCGGTCTGAAGATGTGGACCTTCTATTTCGTCCGCGGTCGCACTAAGACCCGCCAGGAGATATTGGAAATCGTCAACAACCTGATCACTACCTACGAAACCGAGCATCCCGAGTTCAACACTGAGACTGTTTATATATATCCTGGCGATCTAGTGTAAGTTTTTCACCCTTTGACATTTGCGCCGACCAACTCTCTTTAGCATCCAACCGCCCGGCCAGGTCCATTCTGTGTACACGCCTGTTGCCTCCTTTACCATTGGTGGTCACTTTTATTCGTTCGACAGCCTCCATCTCACTGAGCTTTCACACTACTTTGACTCCAAACACAAAGGGTCCCTTACGAACCAAGTTCATCACCACGTGTTCGAAACACTCGTCCAAATGGCCATTGGCCTCCCTCGTTCCGACCCAACCCGTAGTAAGTTGCACTTGTTGCCCATTTGTTGTCGCATCCAATTATCTGATTATGGTAGAACTGAAAAGTCATTCCCTTACCGCTTTGTGCTTAATGCTTCTCTATCCTGAGGGTTATAGGATGCCTCATCAGGAGATCCGTGCAACTCAACCAATGCAACGTGGTCTGGCCATTGCTCAACACCTTTTCGCATGCTTGGGTTACAAGGATATCAACGCAGATCATCCATATTTCTCTCAACCTAACTATTGCGATCCTGGAGAAGACTTTCCTTGGCTTGATGGTCTTAAGAAGTGGCAGGAGAATTAACAGTTGTATGACGATCCTCTTCGTATTGGTACTGCCTTTCTTTTGTTTATGCATTATAGGCACTCGTTTCTCCCGTACATTCATCCTACTAATCACAATCATTTCATTTACCAGATACGTGTCGAGAGAAACGTACGAGGCAAGCTAATGAGCCCCGAGTTAGAGAATGTGGTGGTAACTGTCAACTCAATGGACCAGGGCTTCTTTTTTCGACCATCACCTATCACCACCATATCATTACATATGTCACTACCAGCTCAAGTAATCTCCTATTCTCCTAGTTTCTTCTCTATGGCAACGTAAACATCGTTCTTGGTCACTCTAACCCTTTCGTGACTTGGGCGTCATTCGTTTTTGTCTCTATTCTTTGCAGGGCATGGACGCTGTCCATTTCTTAGATGAATTGACCCAGTTAACGCTAGATTGTATCAATCATTCACGCCTATCCCATCATCATCATACGACAACACCAAATACTCTACAGTCAGCACGAAACATGCTTAGTTCCTCATAAATTTAGACTGGTACATTTGTCTTGCATGCTAATCATATCTATCTTCACTATCTTCACCCCGTTTTTCATATGTCGAACCACCTGCCTATTATTTATCAAGTCCAATCTAAATTAACTTGTACCTTCATGAATCACGATTCGTTGCTGACTTTGATCACTAGCTTCTACATGTTTCACACTCCGGTCCCAAACCTCTCCTTGTTTCTTTGATGGTACACCTGCCATTTCAGAGATCCAATTTATCACAAAGTGGTGAAACTCTAGTCTTTTATCCATCTTGGTTCCCCTTTTTCATTCTCTTCTCCTAGCCCTGAGGCTCCCGATGTTGACGATATTGTCGTCTATTTGACTAAAAGACTTCTCTGATGCGGCCAATCATGTTCTGCACTTTCCATCACGCAATGTACGTATGATCAGTCTCTGCGTCAGTTGGGTCTCTGGTATCACTGACGCTACGTATTTCCTCATTCGATATTCTTGCCAAATTGTGATGGACCTTTGGACTGCGACAGAATACTGACTGATTGGTGTGTGCAGGTAGCTGTGGCTGAAGTAACATGGTCATGCGGTGTATCATTGGTATCGTTGGGATACATGATCATCATCTTTTCTAGTCTTTTCTAGTGTGAACAATACATTTCTCGTTCGACAATAGCACGACAGTCCGAGAGCATTACATAAAGGAGTGACACTAAGGTAGTTACTGATTATGGTACTGATTACCATCACGCAGGATACCACCTGATCATGTCTGTGGTACCATGCCCTTTGTTTGTTTTTGTTGTTCATCCATTCATCTGATATCGTCACATTCGTTCTTTCTTTCACCATTTATTGGATACCATGTAGGTTATTGAATCACCCGTCTTCACCATCTGTCTGGGGTGACGTGAATGTCGTTTCTTCCTATCTGTCTTGTCTTTTCTTTTTCGCTCTTGATGGCGTGTACGCCATCAAATCGCTTGCTTTCCTCCCCACTCTTCAGCGACGTGGATGTCGCATTTTCTCTCGTCTTCTATCTTTTTGATTCTCGACGGCCTGTATTCCAGGGAATTACTGCCTGATTCTCGATGTTTTCCACTAACATTGATGGCATACTCCTTCGTCAGATGTAACATCAATGCGCCGCGCACACAGTCGCGCCCGCCACTGAGTGCCAAGCCATGTGTGAGCCCGTAAGACAGCAGTGTACTTTGAACAAGGCGCTCGAATGTACTAAACAGACATTCGGGCATAACCTCATGGCTCGAGGATGCCATGCTGCCCGATGAAAAATCCTCAAGCAAGGAAACAAGTTTTCATCGATGGACATCAGCACCCGATGCTACAAGTCCTACAGTGCATGCAACCATAGATAAACAATCAGTAGAGCAACGCACCTCCGGACCTAAGACGGCTGATATGAGCGCAGAGACGATGTGAGCATGGCTCTGAAAACCACAACCGACATCTATACAGCCGGCTGGCCCACTGTCGTCTCGACCGATAGCACACATGCCTGTAAAGAAATGATTCAATAAATCATCAGAATGATTCCCATTTGGTGGTACTATGACGCCATGCAAAGCACAACACCGACGCAGTACATCAATGTTGGAATGAAAAATTGTTAAATTGGCCAAGCCCCAGAAACTGGAGTGTTGGATTGCAGTGTCGCATCAAACGACTGCAGTGATAACTGCTGTCGAGCATGATCAGAGGGTTCTGAGCACAAGGGGACATCACGATCGGCAGCCACAACGCGCAAAACACTCCTGCAGACTCGAGGGAACAACACAATCACGACGATTGCCCATGGCAATGCGGTGGTCATCAACCGCAAGACAAAAAAGACATGTCCACTCACGACCAACAACGACATCACAGTCAAGCTCTGCGACATCAATGGGAACCTCCGCAGTGAAAATTGTACTGCCATATTCAGCCTGAATTACAGCCCTGTAGAGGACGGAAGGAGCGAGACTGATCATTGCGGTGGTGGACGAAACGATACAACGAAGGATAGTATCATCAAAACATCCAACAATGGAGGAAACGTTCATATCCATGACGGAGGAAAGCAAGACGCATGATTGCACTACTATGAGCCTGAGACACAACAAACAGAAGGCCATGCTACTATACCCATATCAGTTAATAATGAAAATAAATGTAAACAAAGGTGAGACCGAACAAATCCTTGTCAAAACGACCAGTAACTATTCCCCATAGAACCCACTACTACCGTAGCGGGGATTTTTTTAACAGAGTCCGTCATCGCCGATGAGTCATTATCAATTCCTTTTCCTGGTGACGCCTTACTGATCACTCTTGCCACTTCGTTTTTTTGTATTTGTACGCCAACACACTTGTCCTCTTACTCTTCGTAACCGTTGTCAATTTGGACGCAATGTGCTGTAAGTCACTTCCTCTCCATACACTACGCTGAGTATTCCTAGACCCCACATCTTCCGACCTCGCACACTCAAGACATGAGCGCTCGATAGGGTCGCGCACAGAGGCGCTCTAGGTGCGCCCTTTATCCACTCGTCTCAATACGCTTAATCTTTCTTCTTTCCCTCTCCGTTTCCTAGCTTCTACATCGCCTGTTCCTATACACAAGCATGACTGTGGTCCTCTCTTGTGTCAGGACAGGTTCAAATCCCAAGCCCTATTGGTTTGTTTTGATTTAGTGAATGTCATCTTTGGTACATATGAACTTTCCACAACGTGAACATCATTTTTTTTTCTTATGGTGTGTATGCCATCTATTTCTTTTCATCATGCTGTATTATTCTACGTATTATTCTACGTTGAATCCTTTGTGAGGATGCCACTGGACTCTTTTTTTGCGTGGGAGACAACATATGAATATGGTATGTGTTTGACCACGAACGTTGTTTTGGACTATTCTCAGTCTCTTCTTTCAGTTCTTTCACAAAGCCTATCCATCTATCATAGAAAGCAGTCTATTATGTCTGCATGTAAGTCTTCTTTTCTCTTGCATGACCTTGATTCCAACCCTTTTCAGCCTTTTTCAAAGATATTGACTTCGACAAGTGGTCCACTTTGGCCGATGGCACTATTGTCCTCGCTAGCAACGCGCCCTATATTTCTTGCCCGGTCTCCGACGACGAACCTCCTTTTCCCCGCACCGATGGGTCATGGGGTCCGCATGAGATCACTATGCTACCTCAGTTATATGATCATGAACATCCATATCTTGTTCATATCCTCGTCGACTCCCACGACTGCTTTCACCTTCCACGCTCCGTCACCTGTCACCAGTTCAAGGACAGTGATTTTTATCGCTACCCACCTCTACCTCGTCGTGGTTACATCAAGCGGACCATTGTTGATACGTGGAAAGGTGAGATTTATTCTTATCGACGCCATGTTCTCCGTTTGTATGATGAGCTGCAAACAACCTATTCTGGTCCCTACAAGGCCCCCACAATTGCTATCAGACATGCCGAGGACACTCTGTTTATCATAACCCATAACATCATGTCGTATCATGATGCCGTTGAGTACACTTGCGGGCTCCAGCATTTTGTTGCTGAGATCCAGGCTTTCCTCATCTGGGGAAATAATATCCTTGGACTCTCTTTGAAGGACAGCGAACCTGTTCGTCAATGTTTCCGCAGAGCCTATGTCACCTTGCCGACGGATTTCAAGTACCTCTCGTCCCGCGGTGTTCCCGTCTTTTATCTTACCGATCTATCATCTTCTGAATTACCACCCTCACGATACGTTCGCATTACCGACCTTGCGTCACTATGCGAGTTCCGTACATGGACCGACGTCAATGTCACGCGACATCACAAGGATATCGTGAAGGGCAAGCTGTTACACAGCAAGCCTCTCATGTTTTACCCTCCTCACGTTGACCAATCAGAACCCCTCGCCTTTGAACATGCTGCACGCGGTTATGGCTGTCGCCTTGATACAATGTCTTTTGATCGACGTTTGCTCATGGACTCGGTCATCATTTCTGGTAAAGGTCTGTGTTCCGCATGCCTTGTTATCTTCTCCTTGATTGACTTTCTATTAAGCTACCAAATCCTCTATACCTCGCAAATCTAAGCCTCAAGATAGTGACTGGCGTCGCCAAGCGAAGCGTATTCGCGAAGAATGGCCTTTTTGGGGGTGCGATTGGGACTACTTTTGGCATTACCATGCCGTCCAGGACGGTCTTTCTTGATATACAACTCCTGAGTCCCCTGTTCCATCTCACGGCGCGCACTTCACATATGCCGTTCCACCTGTTCATCTGCTGTCCAACGTCCAATCTGACGAAAAGCGTGCCAAGGTATGCTTTACCTGGGTTTGTATGCACCGTATCTGGTTACTTCGGCATCAAGATTATCGCGTCAATAATTCTTCGCAACTTGTCATTACGACAAACAAGAATGCCCCTCCGTCCCCTTTCCATCTCCATACCCAGACGTGGTGGGACGTTTTGTCAGGTCATTGGTGGCGGAAGAACAGTTGGCCCCCTCGATCCGATTACGATCATTGCGTATTCTGGTGTCACGGTGGTTCACAACTACTTGGGTTTTCAGAAGAAGAATTGGAGCAAGAACACAACAATCCCGCTGACGCGTACTATTCTCTGTCTGACGACTTGTCTCCTCTCCTCTCTCCAGGTCGTTGGTTGGAGCTCAAGGATTTTGAAAACAAGGCCCTTTGCAACTTGGTGGTGTACGACCTTGCGCTCACCAATCACAAGTTGCAATTCGAGGAGACAGACGATTTCGTCGTGCACATTGACTGCATGTTGCTTGAAGATCGTCATACTTGTGTCAAGGCGCGTCAAGACTTGTTTCGCTCGTCCTGGGACATTGAGAAACTCGCTTTCCCATGGCATGATGCTAGCTGGGAATCTACCTTGAATTGGAAGCTAGCTGTCCCATGGTATTCTCGTTTTCGCGATCTCCTTTCCTCTTGGCCTCACAAAAACGATCTAGATCATATCAATTGGAATAAGGATCTGTCGGCCTTGGATAAATGGCCTTTCACAAACTATAGTCGCGGTCTCGTCGTATTTTATCGTCGTACAGTCATGCATGTGTTGGGTGTCGCGGTCGCTCCCCTCTTACGATTTTCTTCGGTTACTACTCTCGATCCCGTCTTCCTCTCCATGTAATTTTTTCACGTGATTTAAGATAGTTGGGCCACGTCCTTTTTGATTACTTTTCTTCTTTACTGTGTCCTTGGTATCATCAAACCTAACACACCCCAATACAACATGGCCCCTGAGAGAACAAAACATCGACAACCTCCCGTACCCCAACCTTCTGCTCGTCATTTTTTCTCTACCATCGTCGAGAAGCGAGAGATCGACGTTACCACGCTTGATGAACACCAGCGCTCGGTTCTCGACAAAGTGCTTGCTGGGGAAAGCGTCTGTATCACTGGAGCCGGAGGTTGGTTTGCCATCGCCATCATATTTTCCCACTCAAACTTTGTATTAGGATGCGGCAAGTCATATTTACTTCGAGTCGTCATCAATGCCCTGGAACAAAAGTTTGGGTATGCCTATATGGTCGCTGTGACAGCAACCACTGGCATGGCTGACAGTAGGATTAATGGTACGCCGCCTCTTTCTGATCCGCATTACCCAAGTTGAGCCCTGTCAGGGCAAACGATCCATTCTTGGGCCGGGCTTACCGGATCAGAGGCAACACTTGCGGATGCCTTGAAGCGAATCAAGTCTAGCCCACAGTTTGTTCAGAGGTGGAACGAGACCAAGGCTCTCGTTTGCGATGAAGGTAGGTCCACGCCCTTGCTCTGAATATCTGTCAGTGTTCTCAATGGTGTTGCATCTTTCCTTTCCCTCACGCTATGCATTTCGATGACATAGTCTCGGTCCTCGAAGCGTGCAAGTTTGACATTCTAGAGGCTGTTGCTCGAGAGATCCGCGGCCAGGATATGCCATTCGGCGGTTTGCAGGCAAGAGCTATTATACTAAAACGTGTTTGTTGCTAACATGTAGTAGCTCATCCTTTCAGCCGACTTTTTGCAGCTACCCCCAGTTGTTTCTGAAGGACGGGCATTATTCATGTTTCAATCCAAATCATGGGCCTCCGTGATAAAATCGCAGGTTCTGTTGAGGACCCCATACAGACAACACGATCAAGGTATCTCTTTCATTATCGCCTGCAATTCATTTACTCATCTTTACCATTTACCAGATTTTATTCGTGCGCTCAATCGCTGCGGCATCGCAGACTTGGACGACGAGATCGTCCAGCTGTTCTCGAGTTTGTCTCGCCCTATTGCAAAAGACTTTTTACCTCAATGCCAACCAGTCTACTTGTTCACCACTCGTCAAGAGACTGGGGACTTCAATAAATATCGTCTCTCGTCCATCACATTTCCTCTGATCATGTTCAAGTCCAACGATTGGTCCAAAAACAAGAAAACGGAGCAACTCTTCGTGTCCTTACCGGTCGATTCTTCCCTCAAGTTGAAGATTGGTGCCCAGGTCATGCTTGTGCGAAACATCGATAATGGGCTCACCAACGGCACTATCGGCGTAGTGAAGGGTTTCTATACCTATAAAGGAGCTACAGGCGACTGCTCGTATCAGAAGAAGATCGGTTTTGTGCGCAATATTCAAGTCGTCAAGCAAGGCATTCCTGCGTCTTACTCGGATACCGCCGATAGCCCTTCCGACACTGGCAAGGTTTTTCCTCTCGTCGAGTTCTTCACTTGCAATCGCTCGGAGCACGTTCTAATTCTTCCAATGGAGTTCCGAGTGGAAGTAAATGGCGAGGCTGTTGTTAAATGCATCCAGGTATGAGTTAGGTTTATGCGTCGTCGTTATCTGTGCGACTAATGATCTACAGATCCCGTTGGCTTTGGCATGGGCTATTATGATTCACAAAAGCCAAGGTCATTCATTCGAGAAGGTCGTTGTTGATCTCTCTCGCGTATTTTCCCAAGGAAAGCATCCTTTTTTGCTCGCATATGTTTACTTAGTGTTGTCATAGGCCAGGCTTATGTTGCGCTTTCTCGTGCTCACACCATGACCGGCATGCAAGTAAAAAACTTTTCTCGTAAAAAGGTTATTTTCTTGTTGAGCTGTCGTCCCTTGCTGATCTATGTTAGATTATGGCCAATAGCGTCGCAGTTCAATGGTACAAGGACAATTTCGGGGAGGTGTGATGGCTCATTGTTCAATCGTTCCCTTTGCCTTTTTGGGATGGCTACATTATCAGATAGAAGTACCGCTGTACCTTGGTGCTTCTTTTCTGGTGTCCTGATTGTAGTCCACTAGTAATAAACGCTTCTTCGAGCTTCGTTGGCTACCAGATCCTACTTGTTTACTCTAGGAACTCCCTTCTTGTCATACTTCCCTTCGAAAAGCGGCCGCCAAGACCTTGAAACAGACAATCCCTACCGATGTGTCTTTGCAAATTTCCCTAGAATCCCTGTCATGTTCCGTCATTCCAGGGGACTCGGCATCTTGTAGCCATGCGTTCTCTGCCGCTCGCGGCGTGTGTTATCAGGTGAGCATGCATCAGGACTCTTGGATCCTACGATCGATTCGTTCTTTCACAGAAACGATATTGTCGACACCACAAGAGGTCGTCTTGTTCAGCGTATACTTTTCTCGATCACTGATGCCCAATGTCTAACCACCACGGAATTTGTTACCATCACCTAAGCGCCATGCATCGGATCACATGCGTGTCATCCAGCCTTAAATACCTCATGAGAGGGTTCTCTGAACGTCAGGAGCCCCTCCGCCCCATTGCCTGCCCTCCATGTCGCTCTATGAACACTTTGTTATGCCGGCATGTATATTTCCCTCTCATCTTAGGGTTATTGACGTGTCCTGCAGGCTAAGCAATTGGAGGGCGCCTTTTCAAGTTCTCACTGTTCCCTTACTTACTTCGGTATACGGGTCGGCCAAATCTTGCGACGGTTTGGTGTATTCAACATATCCATCGACTCTTTGCGCACAGTTCCTTCGACCTCGCTCCTGTCTCCCACATGACCATTGTGATCTACCCCCACCTTGACCAGATCGCGTCTCTGCTTATCCATTTAGATTCATCGCTCCATGATTTTTCGAAAATCATACGATCAACTTTTCATCAACTTTGTTTTGGTCACGTCGTTTCTGCGTCATCGGACCAGTCCTCGCAGGCAGACATACTGCGGTCTCTTGACCTTTTGATAACCCACAAACTTCGTCAGATCCAAGGTCATGTTGACGCGGTGGTATCAACTTCTCTACCCGACCTTTCGCGCTACGACTACGCACAACACATGGGCAATCAATGGGATGCGTTTTACGGTGTCCTCTTGGACCTTCAGCTCGATTTCGACGATTTTACTAAATCGCTCGACAATCTTTTATCCATGGCGAGGCAAATGGTTGACCGGTCCATGTGAGTTGTTGTTCGTCTTGGCCTTCCTTTAACTGATACTGTGATAGGGATTACTTGTCTGTTGAAAGTTTTACTCTGCTCCATGATCTCGAAACTACTTTCGATTCCGACTCTTCTACTTTCGATTCCGACTCTCCTACTTTCGATTCCGACTCTTCTACTTTCGATTCTGACTCTTCTATTTTCGATTCCGACTCTTCTTCTAATGATGAAGACACGACCTTGTTTGTGTCGTCGTAGCATCATACCTCTATGCATGTCCCGCCTCCATGCTCTATCTGCTCTGTTTACGGTTTCATCTGCAGGGTGATCAGTCTTGTGATCAGTAGGGTGACAAGTCTCGTGATCAGTACTCTTTTGTCGGAGTTTCATTATATAGGCCACAACTTTTCATCTTGTTAGCATTGCGTACTCGACGCATATATATTCATACACCATGATCTCTCCTACTCAGCTCCAAAACCTCTGTTCGCAACACAAACTCTCCCCGTATTTTTTCAAGTCTCCTGGCGAGGACGACATTATCGTGTCTCTTGATAACACATATCCTAAAGAACATCCTAGCACCAATCTGCCAGAGCACTTGAAAGAGTGGTCAGACCTGCCTGATTTTCCTGACCCAAACCACCCTTGGCGGCCGTACATCCCGAGACTCAGCACCGAAACCCCCCAAGACTTTCGTTGGGTCAACTTGCGACTGTTTCGGTACGAGCCGCATCGGATGGTCACAGATTGTGCACCATTCCAACTCACGGAGCAAGCGTCTCATTCCATCATTCAATCTGTGGCGAAGCTCTCGACGGCCTATGAACACCTTGCTCGACTCTTCCCTTGGTTATCGGACTGCAAATTTACTCTGCCTCCCCTACCGAGGGCTGATCTCCTACAAACCAAGGAGGATGCAAGAAGCGTCGAAGTTACCATCTGTCTTGCTGGCTTAGAAGCTTTGGACCTCGTCGGTTTTTTCGTGTTTTGTTCCTACAACCACCAGAAACCCCTCGGTCCAAACCCCCTCGATGACATCTTATCCTGGTCGCGGCATGAGCTTCGCGGTGTAGTCCTTGACCTCGGGACCACCACCTTACAGGATCTCGTCAAGTTTGTCGAGCATCACGTCCCTGTCTACTACATCTATCGTGATGATGGTCCATTCCCTCCCCAACTCATCAACGCTAAAGACCGGGACGGCGAACTCCAGAGAGCGCAACGTGGTGCCATATCCAGTCATAGGGCGTTCAAGGCAAGGGTTCGTGGAGAGCGCCAAGCAGCGCGTCAGCCTGGTCCTTCTGGACCCATCTCCGTGCAACCAGGCAAGAAGCAATATTTCCTAAATTACAAATGTCGCTTCAAGCGAGTAAGCAAGAACATGTTCAATCGACTGTTCCAGAATGGCACGACCTCCACACGCAACCTCCCTACTGGTATAATTGATATTCTGGAAATTGATGAAGAACCCACAGACGACGAAGGTTTTTCGGATACAGATCCAACCTTAGGCATGGGTTTCGTGCGTGGGCGCCAGTCGTCTCACACACCTCCACTGTCGCACTCGAGACCTCCTTATCAACCTCGTTGCTCGCGCTCGCGTAGCCGCAGATATCAACGCTCACGATCTCCTCCTCACCGCACGAGGCCTCCAGTTCGCCATTCAGGATTTCTGTCGTCTCGCCCACACATTTCTGGGCCCATGGTTCGGGACGATATCTCTCCTGCATCTCGTGGGCGACCCATTTGTCGGGATGTACGTCTTTGCTAAAACCTATCCATCCGTTTAACTTTAAATGCTTTCATTAGGATACGCTTCAACGTCGTTCACATTCACCTGATCGCTGCCGCGCAGATCGGCAGTCTGTCTCTCCAAGTGATTGTATCAGACCTGGATCTCCCACTGGTCAGCTGCATGTCCCAGCTTTTCACACCGCGGATTCAGAAGCGTCTCGTGATCATGGAGTCACCGAGCCTGGCATGGCAATAAGTGAATCATTTCACCATTCTCAAGATACCACTATGGTACGTCGCTGACTCTCGATCATAGTTTTTATCTAATAATTTACAAGGACATCGTCACGACCCCCGATGCAGTCACATATGCAGAACCTCCTTCGATATCCGAGGGCAACAAGTTTGCAATGAGCGAATCTGTCCATGTCTCTCAAGACATCCCAGTGGTACGTCGCTGACTCTCGATCATAGTTTTTATCTAATAATTTACAAGGATATTATCAACAATTCCATCACGTCTTCTCTTGTGTGGTTCCTCAGTCGATTCCCTCGGGACTTCCTTACTCTCCCAACTCCACTCACTGTGAGAAGTATATTCAATGTTCCCACCCCCGGTGTCCTTCGCATTCCCCCTCGATCTGAATGCTGCGTCTGCGTGTGGCTTCTTGAACACTCTGATAGCCCACTGTCCGGCGTTGTCCCCCACCTCCTCGCTGGAGGGTTTCCATTCAGAATCTTGACATTCACAGCTCCTCAGCCCATCCCTCTGCTCCCATTGCCCCAATCACTGCACCTGAATCATCGAAGCTTAGATGTCCAGTCTGTCTATCACACCAACCTAGAGGGAATTCTGGGTTGACCCAATGCTCGACGATTTCTCACATACGGGGGAATCCTATGGCGACTAATACTTCATTACTCGGAAACCTTAACCCCGCAGGATCTCGTCGTTTCGACCTTGAATGGACCCTCAATAGCCGCATCTCTCGTCGAGCCCGGTTTTTATGACGACCAAGTCTGCAACGAAGAAATTGCCATACTTTTAGGGACTGCCAGCGACGGGTGGATGCTTTGGCCCCCTGAGGCTGTATTTTATAACAGTGATCAATGGGTTGGGCGCTGGACACCGAACAATGAGTCATGGTTCCAGAAGCATCTCCTCAAGATGTCCACTGACATTACAGGTTGTTTTCGACCTCGTCGCCAGTGGTTGAGGAACGGTTTTCAAACTCGGCGACAAGCTATGCGGAATGCTGTTGGGTCCGAAGAGTATGCAAAAGGTGTCTGTGTTGAGCATGATGTCAAGTTTTCTCCTTTTCCTCTTACTCGATTGACCAACCTATGATATCATGTATTACTTTAGTTTTCATAACCCTGTGCAATCCGCGATTTGGATGTTATGCCTGGCTGGAGGATGTTATGTCCGTTTTCGATGATCTACATGATCTCATTCAGGCAATGGAAACTCTTTTTTCAACTCCTCAAGACATCCCAGATAACGACATGTATGCTCATGCAAAACATTATCCAATGTGAAACTTAGTTCATATATCACGAGGTATGATACGTCGTTATATGCACACCTGACTACATAGCGCACAGGCCACACCGGCTCGTTTAAATCGATGCTTCCAAAACACTCCTGTCCTTTCTCCACCATTCCACAGCAAGTAAGGTTGACCGACTTTGACTGCTATCGCTTTCAATGTAGGCTGAGAGTCCACCATTGTTTGTCCCGATACTCACTCCCATTCAGGGACCACCCTCTGCCGAACTCACCTTCGCTTCTTCTTTCCAACCTCGATGCTGTGGTTAGCGAGGCTGAAGATGCGGTGAGGAAAATCAAGGATGCGACCTCAGTTGCCGAGGTGTCACTCTCTCGGTCTCGAGAGCTAATCAAGAAGTTGGCATCTGTCCGCATCCCTTTCCCCCTCCTGCTTTTATAGCTCAGTATATGCGCCATTTAGCAACTTGGGGTCCCATTCGGAGCTGGTCAAGAAGCTGCACAGCACAGTCAAGCCCCCATACTTGAACTTGCCAGCCAGCTGGACACTGTACAGGCACCTGGTCCTACACCGCAGCTCCCTACCACAGCCCGTTCTTCACCCCCTGGCCACCAAACACAACACCACATCCCTCCCTGCTCAAGGCATGTTTCTATCTTCCATCTGAGTCTGCTTACAAACACGTCTGCACTTAGAGCCAGCGTGTCTACTTCTGCTGCAGCGCCGACAAGCTTGCAACCACACGCCTCCACTCCGTTTTCCACACCTGCATTTGTCGAACCCAAACTTACAGAATCCAGCGCAAAGACCCCTTCTTCCAAGCAGCCCCCATCTCCGGTCCCAACTCAGTATCTCAACCGTGTTTCTGCTGAGCTCGACAACGCATTGTACAGCATCCCCAGGTGCTCAGTGCAAGACCTTGCAAACGACTACAAAGACTTTTTAATGTATGCCGTCACGGACTGCCCTGCATGCATTATCTGTCCCCAACCAGAGTGTGTTCCGCACGCCCTCACCATGCTGTGTCCCACCTTGAGCTGCGATACAAAGGGTTACGAGCAGTTTCTCGAGTTACTATGCAGCAGAATCCCACCTCTTTGTGCATCCTGTCTAAGTACGTCAGAGGGGCCTCACAACTGTCTCGGATCCACCACAGCCTGTCACCGCGGTCTTAACACTTTGGCGTCCATAACATTCGTCCTGTGGAAGCATTGCATTATACTGTATTGCGTCATTCGCACCTTGTTCCCGGTTGTTTCGCTTGATATACCCAACGATTCACCCTCCCCCTCAGTACATGTTGCGCTGTTTTCGGGCTTCCCAAAGGCATCTGTCTGCATTGAGTGGTACGTGGATCTTTTAGGCCAGAGCATTGACGACACTCCGATCGCTGTTTTGATTGTGGGAATGTACTGGCATTTGTATGATAAAGGCGTTCTCCCTGGAAGTTTTTAGTTGTTATGTCGTTGCAATGCATTTTTGTTAAACTGGGGTGTTCATTTCTACATATGCACCCATGCCGGTGGACACTTTTTGATGCGAATTCCCAAAAGAGTTACAGAGTTCGCAATGATCTATCCGTTACACTAGAGGCAGTTCCATGGTGGTGGGTTCTCTTTGGGAAACCTTGCAACAGCCGGTAGTACATTGCTTTAGTACTACCCAGTGGCCCTATCTACTATGTACTTTATCATTTTATCTATGCACTTGTTACCGTACTGATTACGCGTTTCTTGTGTATGTTCATAACTGATCACATTACTGACCACCCGCTATACTACTGATCACGTTGCTGACCACCCGCTATACTACTGATCACATTACTGACCTCTCCCCTACTACACTACTGACCACGTTACTGACCACCATGGGCTGCGCTCCATTTGTTTGTGTTTGTACGCCATCATTACATTCTGCAACCCGCTGCACTCCCGCTCGATCACCGGATAGTTGGTTGAAAATGTGCCCTGCACCCCACAGTTTGCAGTTGTTGAGAAATCAACAAAGACCAGTTGCTGCCTGCCACATTAGCGATCTGGAAGCGCTGCCGGGTTGCACAAGGAAATGTTTCACTCATCGATGAGGTAGCAGGAGAGGACATCATTACTCGATCGCAAGAATGTGGCCGACGACTAGGTGTAGGAGTTCAGGCTGCCACCGGGAAGGGCCACGCTTTCGCCAATGGAACACATTTCGCCATTAACGATGTAAGTGGCATACCTATCACATTTTTGAGTCTTGCTGAAGTTCGGATTTCAACAGAACCTATTCCAACAAATGTCTAGCGAAATTACCCCGAAGTTTCAAAAATATCAGGAGATGCCATGTGCGGCGCACATTGACCAATGCGCTGCCGCTGACACTCCCCAAGGTGTGCACCGGCGAGATCCCAGATGATGATATTCTCTTGGTG
>JBBPQE010000290.1:0-29197 GCA_038092335.1 Boletus vinaceobasis | reverse complement strand
GGACGTGCGCTCGAGAGACTGATCCGTATGCGCAGGGGGGGGCAACCTTGCCGTGTTGGATGTGCGCGCCTACGCACGGGTGGGTAAACAAAAACACCTCCGGCACCCGACCGTCACCAAACTCGCGGGAGATGTCTTCCTCCAAGGCACATCCCATGCATCCCAATGATATGTACATCATCGGGATGATTGTTGGGTTCCGCATCGGTTTATGGGGTTGAGTAAGGGAATGGAGAAGGCGCGTGGTGCGCGCGGTGGTCCCCATTGCGCTTGGGCCAGGGCAGTGTGCTATACGGCACGTCCTTTTCTCTCTCTCTCGTGAAATAACATGTTGAGACGTCAGATTGGGGCTGATCGGATCTTTTTTGTAGTTGTTGTTTGCAGGAACCTTGCCATGTATGAACTAGGTACGTTGGGCGCCGCGTTGTTGAACGAGTGGGAGTGGGCGCTTCCCAAGGACTCGCCTCGTCGTGATGGTCTCGAGGACGGTTTCTCGGTAGTTGCGCTGTCGTTCCCAAGGAGCTCTGCACTTCAATGTCAAGTCGTGCGATAGGGCTTTGGAAAGGAAGACATGTTCTATTTTCTTCCCAGAATGCCACTTCATCTCGTTTACGTAGAACACTTTAAATCTGGTTTCGCTGTAAACATCTGAGCGCTGACTGCGTTCCTTGGGTCTCGTCCGTCTGACCTCGTCGCCAATGTCATCGTCCCCTCTGCTGCACGCGCGTGTTACAGAAGTGGGAACCCTTCCCCAACTGACTGCGGCGCCCGCGAAAACATTTGGAGATGTTTGGACGGAACGCGTTGCTCTGTCTGCTTAGATAACTTATCCTGATCTTGTTGTCCTCCCTCATGTATGCTGTCTCCCGTACGATGCTTTCTTCCTCGTCCTCTCCTGCGCCACGTCCGACTCGTATCGAGCACTGTCCCCACTCCACGACGAGGCCGAAATCTCAATGAGCGCTACCGCATGCTCGAACGCACCACCGGCGCCAAATCCGAACGTGCGGCGCACGTCTCCCTGCTCCCCCAACGCCCCGCGAGCGCAGCCGAGCTCCAGCCCGACGCACCTATTCTCCCTCGGACGGCCACGACGGCCAAGACGATCGCTGGTTACGTCGTACCTGAGCAGCCCCGGGCACTCGCGGACGATGGTGCGTTGGGCCATTTTTCTTTTGCGTCTCACACTCACACTTTTTGAACCACGGATGCGTTTGAATGGGTGTCTATAGAGTGCTGCATGTCGGGATGCGCCATTTGTGTATACGACCTGTACGAAGAGGCGCTCGTTGCGTACAAGGACTCCGTGGCGACGCTTCGTACCACCCTTTCTGCACTAGACATACCCGAGACCCAATGGCCCGCCCACATCCGCACCAGTACTGGCAGAGGCATCCATACGTCTCCCACGCCCACGACGATGGAGAAATCAAAGGGTGCTGTCCTCAGCGCATTTGAAGAAATGGAACGTGCGCTGAAGGTGAAGCGGGTGAAGCGCGCAGCGGTCGAAGCTGAGAGTTCGTCCTGATCTCTTACATTGGTTGGCAAAGCTGATCGCGGGGTGGTAGAGAGAGCACGAGGCGATGTGTTGACGGGAGATGGGGAGCAGGTGGGGCTGGATCTGCGCGGGGTGTATGAGGGGATTAAATGGATTGTATTTCCCAGTCGTTAGCGTCCCGTCCGTCATGTCGAGTCGGGTTGTGTCTCTAAGCCGAGTCCTTGCGGTACCGGTAAATCTCTGAATCGTGCGTGTGAGTCAGTAATTTAAAACCCATCGTCATAAAATCGATGTGGCCTGTTTCTACGTCGACTCACAAGCTTCACCGTCCACTTCCGTGACTATGGATCATCCTGATGGTACCCTGCAACAACAAGAACATCGTCCCCAGCAACACCAGGCCGGTAGAGGGAGAGGCCGACGACGACCTGCGAGAGGACATGCCGGGGATGGTGCGGGCGCCGATCTCGGGTCGCAGCTGCCGGCGAATTCAACCTCCACACACGACGAACGACCGCCTAGAGGACCGCAACGACGCCCACCTCGACCCAAGCAACCCACCGACGAGCCAGCGCCATCCACCAGCATCAGCGTCGCTCCGGCATCCCACCCGCCCCGCTTATCTCGTCGGGCTAAATTCAAGGCAACGCTCACAGAAGCGTCATCGGCGCAGACGCCCGCTGCCAGTGCATCGCAGCACCATCCCCCTCCAGCTCCTGCGGAAAATCCCAAGCCCCAACCCTCGCCCTCGCCCACGCACACGCGCAACCCACGACGGGCACGAGAGCAGCCGCGCGGGGACGATCTCACCTCGACGCTCACACACGCCCTGCGCACGCCTCCCTTCCCCGATTGCCCGATCTGCTTCAGTGCGATCCGGCCTGAACAATCGACGTGGTCGTGTTCTCCACCCACCAGCACAGAGGCCCGCCCAGAGGACAAGGGCAAGGATGGCGACCCGGACGGGTCCCCCCACTGCTGTTGGAACACGTTCCATCTCAAATGCATCCGCGCCTGGGCGGAAAAGAGCGTCAAAGAGCTCGAGGAGGCGTGGCGCGCGAGGGGCGAGTCGCGCCCTGGGGAGTGGCGCTGTCCGGGGTGTCGCACGACGCGCCAGGCGGTGCCCCATACCTACATGTCAGTATGCCATGGTCGTCTCTCTCTTATTCACATGTGCGTGTCATTGACTGTCGTGTCTTTTTTTTTTTTTTGACAGGTGTTTTTGCCTGCGGATGCGTCACCCAGCGCCGCCGCGCATCGCCACGCCGCACTCGTGCGCACAACCTTGTTCGCGCCCGCGCCCGACATGTAAACACGCCTGTCCGTTACCGTGTCATCCAGGCCCGTGTCCGCCGTGCGCGGTGACAATCCAGGTAACATGTTTCTGTGGCAAGGAGCGACACAGCGCGAAATGCCGACTCGGCGTGGCCACCGCGCTGTCGTTTTCGTGCACTCAGCCCTGTCGCAAACCTTTGCAATGTGGCAATTCGGAACATCGGTGCGCACAGGCATGCCATGAAGGTCCGTGTCCGCCATGTCCGGAGCGAGAAGAAGTTCGCTGTTGGTGTGGGCGAGAGACGAAACATGTTGCGTGCGGTGAGGTCCAAAGCGAGGCTAAATGCGTCGTCGTCAAGGACGACGGTTCTGAACAAGTATGGATGGGGAGCTATGAATGTGGTCATCCATGCGAGCGGTACGGCCCTTTCTGTTTTTTTTTTCTCCTACATCAAAGTTGTTTCCTATATACTAATTGGGTCTCTTTCCGTCCAGTCCGTTTGCCTGTTCACAGCATTGTTGTTCCAAGTTCTGTCATCCACCCTCTCGGACGCCTCCGCCATGTCCATTCGACCCCGAGCGCGTCATTTCTTGTGCGTGCGGTCGATGTCGTATCGCCCGCTCGTCCGACGAACTTGCAGCTAGCAGCACACGTTCGACCACTCCGCTCCTCCCACCCCGCACGTCATGTACATCGCCCCTCCCCACCTGTACCTCCCCCTGTTCCAAACCCCTTCCGTGCGGTCACCTCTGCCAAGCAACCTGCCACTGGGACTCCTGTCCGCCCTGCACCAAACGAGTCGAACGCACCTGCCGTTGTGGCGCTACAAAACACAAGACGCCCTGCGGTGGTGCAGTCTACACCCTCGTGCACCGCCCGACCGACGGGGATACCCTCGCGAGTGAGGACATTCTCTGCGACAAGCCCTGCCAGGCGTACCGTTCCTGCGGGCGCCACCAATGCGGACGAATCTGCTGTCCCCTCGCCTCCCTCGCCCCGATCCAACGTGCTGCCGCCAAATCCTCCAGGCGACGCGACCCCGATCTCGACACCCAGCGCCAGCTCGAGGTCCAGCTCGACCCTGCCATGCGCGCCTTGCACGAGTGCGACCTCCCGTGCAATCGAGTCCTTGGGTGCGGAAACCACCACTGTTCGCAGCGCGACCACAAGGGGCCGTGCCCAATATGTCCGAGGGGGGTGTTTGATGAACTGATGTGTCTCTGTGGTCGGACGGTGCTGGAGCCGCCAATTCAGTGCGGGACGCGCTTACGGTGTGTGTATCCGTGTGCCCGGCCAGCACCAGCATGTGGGCATCCGCATGTGCCGCATGCGTGTCATGAAGGGGTGGTAGTTGCCGGTGCGGATGTGGCGGATGAGGGGCTAGGGTTGGTGGGTGAGACGGAGGAGGAGCGTACGGGCGGTGGGGCGTGTCCCCCATGTCCGTTTTTGACGGGAAAAGTGTGTGCGTGCGGGAAGAAGCGGGTGGGCAATGTGCGGTGTTCACAGGAGAGAGTGAGTTGTGGGAGCGCGTGTGGAAAGTGCGTTGCGTTGGCTATGGTTAGAACGGGCATTGACGTCCTATTCTGTTTGACGCTAGGCTCCTGGCATGTGGGTTCCATCACTGCGAACGACTCTGCCACGCCGACGCGTGCGGGACGTGTACCGCCGTCTGTGGTAAATCTCGAAAATCATGGTACGTTGCAATTGTCCCTATTCGTAGGTTCCACGTCCGTGACTCACGTCGCCTTTCCCCCCCCTTCTTCAGCCTCCCAGCAAACCACCCGTGCACACAGACCTGCCACGCCCCTGCTGCCTGTCCCGAAACCGAACCCTGTCTTGCGCCCGTCACACATACGTGCCCATGTGGTCACCTTCGTTCGACCGTGCCCTGTTCTGGGACCAAACTCGTGCTCGCGTGTACGGGCGAATGTGAGATCAAGAAGCGGAACGCGAGGCTGGCCGATGCGCTGGGTATCAGCGAGGATAAGCGGGAGGCAAAGGCAAGGGTGACGTGGTCGGGTGAGTTGGTAGGCGTTGCGAGGGGGTTGGGGCCCAAGTTTGTGGGGGTCGCGGAGAAGGCATTTGCAGAGTGGGTTGTCTCTCTGTCTTGGATGGCGATCGTGCCGGTAGCTGAAGTTGATTTTTTGGGGTGCAGTTTCGTCACCTCAGATAGACGCACGCAAGTTTTGCCGCACATGCCGCTCGAGCGACGCAAATTCGTGCATGATGTATGTTTATCCACCCATTTTTTGCGTTGCTTGTCTGAATCATCTCTAAAAAAATTGATGTGCAGCTCGCGTCAGTGTACCGGATGGACACGGTCATGGTGGATCAAGAGCCGCATCGGAGCGTGCAGCTCATTCGACGGATCGATACGCGTGTGCCGGTGCCGTTGTTGTCGCAGTATGTGGCATCGACGGGAGCGACGATGGGGCGGTTGATTGATGTGAAGGTGGGGGTTGGCAAGGGAACGGGTGTGGGTACCAGCAGTGGGGGTTCTGTGTGGGGTATGGGGACGAGTGGCGTGAGTGGGAGTTTGGGCGCGGGTGGGAGTGCGGGTGCGGGAACGGGAATGGGGCGGTGGAACGTGGTGGCAAAATCGGCGTTAGGAGCACCGCGATCGGGGAGTGCGACGCCTGCGCGGGTGCCTTCGCCGGCAGGGGAGGTGGTGAGATCGCGCGAGGTGTCCCCTGGTTCAAGTCGGTTGTCTTTGTCTGAGGCTGGCGGTGCGAGTACGAGCGCGAGTGCGGGGGTGGGCACAGGTATGAGTGGGGGGCCGAAGGGAGGGGTGTGGGTGTCCCCGTCTGTACGGGCACAGCGAGAAAGGGAGAGTACCTTGGTGGCTCAGGCTGCGCTAGGTGCCGTCGAGGTTGATGCTGCCAGTACTGGTGCTGGTGCTGTGCGAGAGGTGGCCGAGGACGTGCCCGACGATTGGGAAGACGAGGTGTAGACGGAATATAGCATCGAGGGACGTGTGAGAGAGGGAGACGCGATGTGGATGTTTTGGTTGAAAAGTTTGGAGACTGTCGTGGTGCCAATATGCAGCGCTTGGACTGATCTTCCACGAGATTGTGGCGCCAGTTGAAACGGATTCAATGCAAGGGCTGGAATTATTTAATTATTAGGTCTTGACGAGACCCAAGCAATATTTTTGTTTGTCTCCTCGGACCTCCATCTGACCGTCTGCTCCGGGGACGTGTTGTGCTCCTTCTAACTCGTCTTCCCACCCAGGGCCGCTTTACAGCGATGTTGAACATGGGACTCTGTGTCGCCTGTCCATGAGAATGGCAGAAGTGGGCATACTTATCCTCACTTGTTTACCCTCACTGACGGTGGAAACCTATTAGAAACAGAGCTCGAGGGCCGAGGCGTACGTCGGACAAATGCAACCTGGGGTTACCTGTAACCTGGCATACACAATGCATTGAAGCGACTACGATCGCCAAACCTCTTTGCCATCATTGTCTACCCACCTCGCATTTAAATTGTTGGTTGCGCTTCTCGGACGGGCCTTTGTTTGCGGTTTACTTTCTCCCTTTCTGTGCCCATTGCGGGACAATACTAACACCGATTCCGGATTCCCGGTCCTCTTGTCACCAGACTACCAGAGTGTATCGAGGTGTTCAATATTCAATTCTGGATACAAACCAATGTGACGAGTCGTGCCATCTGAGTAGTACTGAAAATTTAGTTTAAAAAACATGATACGATTATTTTTTCTGTCCCCCGCCCCTTGAGAGGGTTCTTTCGGCTCGATGGTTCAACTGAGCGCGTCGCGATGTTTTCTTTCAACCAAGTTTGGAAGGGCTCGCAGTCATGACGACTTCAAGTTGGCTAGCGGTACGTCCGACGGTCCCCCTCCCCAGCTCCAAGGTTTCGATTCGACTAGTACATCGTAACGAGGTACCTTGTCAGTGGTGGATGCGGATCCTTCTTCGGCGCATCAGGCCCTCCAAAAAAGCTCGAATCTACGGGCGACTTGGAGGTATCGCCAGCCAAGAGCAGACCTGCACAACCGTTTTCTCTCCCCCTTCCGGGCCTTGCTCTGACTTCAATGTGCTCACATTGTCCTCGAGCTCGCTTGGATAATTGATTATATGTCATATTACGTACGAGTTCGTGACGATTTTTATCTCGGTTCTGGTTCATTCATCCTCGAAAGCGATCGACGACGGGTAGAACTTGAAAGGTGACAGTGCTGATCACGTTGATACCTCAAGGAGGGGAGGGGAAACTGACACGAATAGGATCACAAGGCACGAGGAAAACAATAGTTCAGTTCCATGGTCGGTCCTAGCTCCGAGTCGACCGCTCCACTTTCTGAAACTCGGCGGATAAACCGTTGAAGAGCGTTTGTGTGGATTTACTATTTAACCCGTGTTCTTCCCAACCGCTAACTTTTCTTTTCTGCAATGGTCGGCTAAGAATTGTATTAGATTTTGAATTCGGGCTCGGGGGTCGTTCATGCTTTCGGCAGTGCATACCTGCTAGCCGTTCGAAGGCGAGCTAAGGCTATACAAGAGAGCGCTCCAGGAAGAACCCCCCGTCGGCTCTTCGTATTCCCTTTTGAAATGTTGGTTCGTCAAACCTCCCAGGGAGTCTTCACCGCCTCTGAACCCTGGCTCGTCCGAGGATCATACTGAACAAAAACAACAAACCTAGCGGATGCATTCGGAGATTTCGCCCTCCATGCATGCCTCGGGTTGTCATGGTGGGTCAAGGGATGAGGATTCTACCCTTACTGATCTCATCAACATGTGCATGAGTAAACTCGTCCAGCCTGAGTCAGGCATGCAGTCCTGGCCTTTACCGTGCTTGTTGTCTGTTGAGCCCGCTCTTCGTTGACTAATCCACAACTCCATTTGGCGCCTTCTTCTCACTCCGTGGTCTTCGTCGAACCAAAAGCTTGTCTAAATGAAAGGCTGTGTGTGTGTGCACGAGTACACGAAGGAACCTTCCAGACGCCTTGCGTCTGATCGGGACTTCGGTACGCGTGGGACGAGTCGTGGACGAGGCTCGAACTCAAATTCAAGCTGTTGGGTACCTGGGCAGGTTCGCGGGTGCAACTCTCTTGCGAGCGTGCCGCAGGGCAGCCCACATACTTTGCCATTTGGGTGGAAACCTCGCACACACAGACAGCGATATTTCCCCGACTAGACATATTTTCTCTTGGCGGGAGCTGTCGCAGGAGTCGGATGTGAAGCTGCGAGGCACGAACGCGACCAAAGGACGTTGGGCCAAGGACAGAAATAACAACCCCATCTCATGGATTTTTTAAAAGACGGTTCGTAGAGCCAATCCCAAGCGTCTCCCTTGGATCGCGTATTGCTCATCGGAACGAGCACACGAATCAACATTCAATTTGGCATCCGACTTTTTGGGAGCATCCATATCCTCGGACAGACTCGGACTGTGCCGAGTCTCCATGTGCCGGTGTGCACGAGGCTGTTCAATTGCATAGACAAACAGTCGTGACGAACGGTCCCTCGCGACTACGATCAGTCTTTTTCCGTCCGCAGTGATCTCAGGCTCTGAGCAGCTGTGCACTGGAGGTGTTCCTGGGCTTGAAGATGGCACGCCGTTCCATGTCGACAAGAACACATCCCTCGAGCGTGACCGGGGCATCGCTCGCTGGGTCAAAAAGTACGTTTCGAACGCACCACTCCGAGGGTGCTGATTGAATATTGACGTCTGACCTGGCCCGCTGATCCGATAATCGTTCCACTTTCCCTTTTTCATTTAAACATGCCTATATTTACGCATGTCGTCCTCCGTGTCCCCGGACCGAGGAAGGAGAACCTTGGGATAGTGTTTAACAAGAGAGGCACGAAAACAAAACAAACAAGTCCGTATGGAAATGCCGGACCCGGAGATTATCTCAAAGAGATGCGTGCATGTGACCCATGTGACCGTGAAACCCGCTCCCGGGACGCTCAGTTATTCATTCCGACCTTGGATACCATCAAGAAGCAAGCCGTCATGAATCTAAACATGCGACGTGGTTATTCCGTTCTGAGTGGACCGTAGCCGCACCACCACGAGAGTACAAAAGTACAAACAGTGTGCAAGTCATTGCAATGCCGTCCAGAACTACAATGGGGCACTATCGAATACAGAAACGAGCGGTGACGCGACGATCGAGGGGAGAGATTCTGAATGGAAATCTAGGGGGGGAATGGTGTACAAAGAAGGGAACCTGCAAACATATATATAGCCGTGTCTTCGGTGTCCACCACTTCACACACCGACGATGGCGATAGATGCTTCGATGGGGTTGAGTTGGGAATCCAAAGAGTTCAGAGGTGCTGAGGAATGAGATAGGCGTTGTCCCAGTGTCTACAGGTAAAGATGAGGACCGAAGGACGATCGTAGTGATGCGAGATCACGGACCACAATATCACCGTCTTGCAACAACGTTTGGTGCTGTATTCGGATACCGTTCACGTAAGTACCATACGCCGAGGAACGATCTCTAATAAGGACCTGAGGCTACTTATCAGAATCTGATGGAGAATGAACGAGAAAGTTGCTCAAACCTGTTTCCCCTGTCTCCAGACTTCCGCATGTGGCGTACTCAACGAAAGGGAACCGCCTGAGAAGATGCCGTTGGATGGCGAAGGTGTGTCACTGGATTGGGATTGCAACTGTACTCTGACTTTGTCCGAGAGTGACAGTTGCTTGGGTTCAAAAGGGAAGCTAACCGAGGTTGGAGTGAACGAAATGGTGGGCAAAGCGTTGAAGTTCATCATGGTAGACGACTAGGTGAGCTGAGCAGATCTGAGGTAGAGGAGAACGGGGACCTGGATGAAGACACGGATGGATTTTCTCTCGGCTTTATACTGCATCGAACATCGGCGCCTCCGAATGCGATACACTAAAGCATTAAATTCATGTAGCACCGCAAACAGACGGAGAGAGCCGTAGGGTCGGGTTTGTTTCGGAGTCGTGGGTCCAGGGGCCGTGCAAATAAGAACCCTAGAATCATGAGTTTTGCGCTTCTTGCAAGTGCGAAGCACACCAACGGTGGGTGCTCGTACCAAGTTTATACTTTTCCTCCGTCGATGTGACCAATGTCAGGTCACTCCAACGGCACCACTGGTGGGAGTAACATTACGCAAGAAAGTAGGTAACCGGCCTGAGGCACACGACCTCGTGGAATCAAGCACGTCCGTACCAGCGCTGATTGCTTCCATTCTAGATGATATTGAGGTCCGTTGGCGATGAGCCGAAGCAGCTTCCAGATCTGGAATTACCCGCGACCATGGAGCACCTGTCAATGAAAGTAACCAGAGGTTTTCGGAGGTCCGAACTGTAGGTGGCATAGAAGGTCACGCGAGACCTGCACCCTCCCCGATTTGCGTGTGAGTGTAGAGCAGGAGTCAACAGCCATACCCGACGATTGCCAGTAAGCAAGGTGTACGAGGACTATTTTCAATATTCGAATCAGAGAAACGGAGAATCCGATGAAGGGTACTCGCACCATTTGATCGATACTCTCTGGGGATAGCCACTGGCACATGTCAACCACGCGTCGATCCAGACAGACCGCGTGCTGGGGTGGCATGTATAACCTAAACCTTCTTAGCGAGTCCGAGACCCGCTCAGCGCTCTAGTTCAGGTGTAAGTAGGTTTTACCTGTACTTAGAGTCGGGGAATCGGATATCTTGTCATTGCAATCTCGATGTCCTAGAATGAGTCCGACCAGCGGTACTACTGTGGGCACGTGACTTACTATCGCTTTTTTTCCCCGCCTTTGCAAATTGTGTACTCTCGTGTGAGCTCCAACTCAAGGTCTAGCTTTGCCAAGGACCGTTCGTTCAAGTAGTTTGTAGCTCACCATGTCTCGTCTTCCTCAAGCTTTCAATTCCCTACTTCGGCCTTCTCAGAGCTCATTAAAAGCCTCGGCGCTCGCGCCACCCCGGACACCACCAGTGCATGTCAATTTCTCGACGCGACATATAGACTCTACGTTAGAAGACCACCCATCGTCTTACACTGCTTCAAGGGCATCAGCTGGCGACGCACGTTTTGCTGTTCATCTTAATTCCGTCTTTCCGTCGTTGGAGTTTCCTCCAGAGTTGGCAAGGCGGATACTTACTCATGGCAGTCACAAAGCTGCTACCCATGGGCACAACGGTCGCCTAGGGTTCATCGGTGAGTACCTATCGAACTAGAATGCCTTTATCGCGTTCGTTGTTGACCTTTGCTTCTACAATACGAACATCGATAGGTCGTCGTGTCTTGGAATCATATTACCTATTGTTCATCCACGAAGTTGCAAAAGGCCGTGCACACCACGATTATGACCGCTTAACTTCACGCGCACTAAACACGTATTTCTTGGGAGAGCATGTTGCACCTCGGTGGTCTCTTGGTCATGTGCTTCTCTGGGTTCCAACAGTTTCTAAACAAACTCTTCGGACCGCTCAAACACAAAATCGCGATTCCGAACTGACCGAGGCATTGACGGCCTCTCCTGGTATCGCAAAGAGTGTCGGGCTTTACAAGGTGATGGGTGAAGCCGTTCAGGCTGTGGTGGGGGGTGTTTACCATCAATTTGTACGTGCTCAGGTTCCATTGCACTGGCGTCTACAGTGCTTGATGACGTGGCGGCAACCTTTTCCTTTATCGCGATGTATAGGGTGGTTCTGTTGCTCATCAATTATTCCACACGCGAATACTTCCACACCTTTTGCTGCCAGGGGTATCAAGCGGGGTTCCTGAGGAGTTTCACGCTACAGCGTTACGAATTTGTGAGCGCATGGGCGGTTCAGAAAGCGAGCTGGTACGTCGTTCAAACATATCTGAACACACAGAGGATGTACATGTACATGTGTCACCCAAGAGGAAGGTCGCGTGAGTCATCCCTTCATTTTATTTGAACGAACAAAGGGTTCACATATGTAGCAGTGCCGCTGGAATATAACTCCTTCCATGTTCATTTGCTTGGATCGTTGAGTCATATCTCGGAACCCAAAACTTACTACAGTCTATTTTTTTTTTCTAATTGCATATACTACTCTCGAATTCCAAGGCATGAACGTTGCGGCAGCATCCCGTCCATGAGCCAGCCTCGGTGAATTGGTACGTATGAGAGTCCACTGGGATCCTATCTACCAAGCAACAGCTGTCTTGGCAGCTTGGGACCAGTGCAACGCCAATGGCTTGGCGGTTAGCAGAAGCCGTCGAATTATTCTGCCCATCTCAGTTCTGTTAATTAATCAATTAACTGCCTCTTTCTCCCCCTTTTTATCTACGCAGCTGAATAAACTTTCAGAATAGGAAGAGCAATATTGCCTACCCACTTCGCCGTTCCTCACTTGCCTCGTTCGTTGGCCTCGTGTATCAAGATTGTGCTACACGAGGCCGCGGCCCGCGGCTAGATTCATATAGAGGACGGCATTCTGGGAAATCGACAATGCATCTTCTCGCGAAGCGGTGATGATTATATGCCCAGGATTCAGATATTCACCGCAATCAGGACTCGCGGTGCACAAGCCGCCAAGCTTATACAGCAAGTGTGTCCAAGGGTCACGTGTACAAGTACTTTTTGAAATCCTTTGATCAGTGCGCGAGAGCATACACTCGGTTTACGTCCCTCCCTGGTTGTTCCGTCTCACAGTGGAGCAAATCTCGCGTACACCCCAATAACAGGCGTGGGCAAAGGACTCCAAGCGGCGATATGTCACGGCGCTGTCCTACGTTTGAATTAAGTACAGGTCTAGGTCCTCCGCGAGGCAACAAAACTCGGGATCTTATCTTCAGCTGGCGCGTGTTGTGAACTCAAACGAGGTCATATCGTGGCCGTTAACGTTGATCGATGATCTGGGCGATGTTATGTTGGAGCGGAGGCTTGGCACTGACCTCGAAGTCGCCGCCATGATGCTCAATCGGGGCGCAAAGCGCAATGTTCCTTTCCAAAATCTCGTTCTGGAATTCCCATTGTGCAGGGTCTATTGACTTTGGTGGGGACCCGTGATCTAACGACCTGGAGGCAATAACGCGGAGGTCCGGCTCTCGGAGATACAAGAGCATTGCCACTGGGACGTACCAACAGTGACCCACATTGTATCGCTGATCTGATAAACATGCTCCACAACCCCCTACCTAGACGGGAATGAATGGCTTCTCGTTGTCACCCCCAGCCTCACCGAGACGATCTAGTCGTGGTTCTGTTGTTCCGCCCTCCAGCTGGCCCAATATCGCATCCTGGCCTTTCGACTTCGTCAGCTGAGCTTCGTCATCCGTGAGCAGACAAAGAATGGGTGACGTGTTCCTGGCACCCGAACGTAGTCTTGGCGCTCGCCACCTCAAGTGAGCCTTTGTGGGGCATTGAATACCTTGAAACCCCTCGAAGTTCCTCAGCTCGAAAGCGCCTCCATAAACGGACTAGGCGAGATTGGATCAGAGATAAGGCTAACCATGCATGGTCTGGTGGTCTTATCTTGCCGCCGCTCCCATCTCTGCAAAGCATATCCCCACCCTGAACGTACTTATGGATAAAGCCTTTGCTGATGGGATGGATGGGGCATTCCAAGTAACAAAGGCTCCCTCCTATTCGATGCACTCTCTTTCTCTCCGATGTAGAGCGCGACGTCTCTGCCAACTTGGGTAATACGTGCCATTCGAAGACGAGCTCGCCCTGCCAACAAAGATCCTGGGGTTCGAACAGCAATGGTATCCCGTATTCTCGCAGGGTCTCTCTCTTCCAATCGGTTGGTTCCTCTGGTTTGGATGGTAGACCATAACTCGCAGCGGTGCGATCGCGTACGAACTCTTTTAGAGTCAAATATCAAGGCAGACCTGACTACTAGCGATGAGTTGCAATGGGCGCTCCGCCACTTCTGGATCGCCCGCTAGGATGTGGTTTTCCCATACGTGGGTCAGGGATGCTTTCTTCCAGTGCGAAGTACAAGGGCGAGATGGCCGAGCGGTCTAAGGCGCCAGACTAAGGATCAGGTCATTAGATGACCACGGAATATCTGGTCCGAAAGGGCGTGGGTTCGAATCCCACTCTCGTCACAACTTTTCTTTTTTTCGTCATTTGGTTTTTGTTGATTATGTTCGAATTAGGTGCATGGCCGGCCCGGCATCCGAGTCTTTGCATGCTGATTGATTCTTTCTCCCATCAATGTCACTGGTGAGATGGCCGAGCGGTCTAAGGCGCCAGACTAAGGATCAGGTCATTAGATGACCAAGTATATCTGGTCCGAAAGGGCGTGGGTTCGAATCCCACTCTCATCACATTTTTTTTCGCAGTCGCACTCTGAGCGTGATACGTTTGAGGGGGACAGAATGTTCTGAATTATTTTTCGCTTTTTGCGGGACTTCGCCATGAGTCTATAGCGATCTGCATTAGAAATCAGGAAGATCGTGACGCCCCCAGATACATAAGGGGATGAGTGGCTACGCTGATCAAGCGAGTGACTTAGCAAGGCCGGTGCATGTCATCCATGACACACCCCTGTTTGATCAGTCAATGCCCCCGATCTTATAGAATTTTCCCCCAGGGCGATGACATAGGGCGAGGAACACGTGAACTGACATTTGCTGTAGATGAGTGTCTAAGAATCGATGCGGCTGTCGGCACAAAAGGAAAACTGATTGCGATTAGATTTGATCCGTACGCTGTCAGTACACGCTGTCCATCAAGTATGATTGGGTTATTGTCACGCTCGTGTTCATGTCTTCATGTTCGCTGGGCGATACTTGAGGCTCCAGCCGTCCGCGGTCCCCCTGTTAACGCTTCGAGATGGGGACAGATGGACTTGTTCAGAATCGATCCGTTCGACATGCTTGCACTTTGTCGTATGAATAGTGTCCAGGAATTTATCGGAGCGAGGAGTCTTTTGAGTTGAAGGGGAAAGTGTAATACATACGTTGACGGGATGCAGCCGAAGACATGAACAATGACGCATGGGGAGTAGTATTGAAACCATTGCCCATCCAAGGAGTATCCGAACCCACCGCAGGCCGCCGAAGGTTAGAAGATAAAAATTTGATGAGAGTGGGATTCGAACCCACGCCCTTTCGGACCAGATATACTTGGTCATCTAATGACCTGATCCTTAGTCTGGCGCCTTAGACCGCTCGGCCATCTCACCATCTGTGAAGGGGGGTCTCTCTCATTGGAAAGGTTGCGCAGACGCCAATTGCTGTGACCATCACACGTCACATCCTGTGAGCCGTTTCAAAGCTTCACCGCGAGCTTCACTCAGGCAGCTGCAAGCGTCGTCCACACGAGTTGGCAGCATCGGACGGTCCAACATGGCCTCTGCATATTATGAGTTCTACAGAGGATCATCGTACGTCTAACATTTCGTTTGGTTACAAAACGATTCTTACAACGGCCTTGTAGCATTGGCATGGCTCTTACCGACTCGCTGGACGAGCTCATCACGAGCGGCGCCATCACGCCACAACTGGCGATGAAGGTTTTGCAACAGGTTCTATATGTGGTATCACACCCCGCCACGCAGTGCACTGATGGCACTTCTAGTTTGACAAATCCCTCGCAGACACGATGGTCAGGCAGGTGAAGAATAAAACGACGCTCAAGGTACATTTTGCCTTCTTACTCGGTCGCACCCCGGGCATGTGAGATGCTTTTTTTTTGCTGATAAGCTATGTTTTTACAGGGTCACTTGCATACGTATCGTCTGTGCGACGACGTGTGGACGTTTATCGTCAAAAACCCGTCTTTCAAAATGGAGTCGAACGAGATGGTGTCGGCACCACGAATAAAGATTATTGCATGCAAGAACGGAGACGCGATAGAAGCGGGAAAGAAGTGACATACCTGCGCCGTCTCCACCGGCCTGCGCACAGTATTGTACCATAGATGTCTTGTAATTCGCTCACGGTGTGCGCTGTACGCTGTGGTACCCGGACGAGTTGTACATCCGGTGCCAACAACCCAGCTGTGCATTGCTGTGGAACGGAGGTGTGAATGTGAACAGAAGCTGTGGGTGTAGACATACTCAACACACGTGCTCCTAAACTTCCCACCCGCCGCGGCTTGTTTATCTTCTCTTCCCCCTCGACACCCGCGACACCCGTGATGAGTTCCCTCGACTATCCGGAGCCTCCAACAGAATCAAGTGTCTCCGAAGCTCGTAGAGCCCTCCAAACACAACGCCAAGAGCTCTCACGACTCTCCGAACGGATAACTTCGGCAGAGGATGCCCTCGCACAGATCGTCGCCGACAGAAAACGTACGATTCGGGAGATGCAACGCGAGCAACATGTGCTGGAGGAAAAAATACAGCACACGCTGGCGTATATCTCCCCCATACGGCGGCTGCCCCGTGAACTGCTCCGCCATATCTTTATGTTCAACTTCGATAACCACCCTTGCTGTGCTTGGATCCTTGCTTCTGTCTGCGTCCTATGGCGCAGACTGGTTCTATCAATACCCAGGTTATGGTCCAAGGTGAGCGACGAGTTTTGTCTGACGTGCACCGCGTCTGGGTCTTCTATTCCCCACATATATATTGGCGCTCGGATATGTTTATCGATGAAAAGGCGTGTTCTTCACCCATCTTTCACTGACTGACATCTCCCTGGAAATTCTCGTGGTAAATACTCCTTGCAACTATTTCGATGTGCTGCGCTCGGGTTTCATTCCCGAACCCATATGTCGAGTCACATATGTTCCTCATGCTATCCGCTTTCACTTACATGTTCATTGGGGCTGTCTTGTCTGATCTTCCTGCCCAGATCCGTCTCGTGACCAACCAAAGCGCGTCTCCAGACACAGTCCGCCTCTGGCTCGAGCGGTCCGGTGACAAGGTGCCTTTGGACATTGAAATCTACCTGCGGGTGAACGGAAGTACGGCGGAATCCTCTAGTCGCGCTCGAGCATCGTCCCCTACACCCTGGATTCCACCGCCACCCAGTCCGCCGACGCACTATGTCCTACCGCATCCTCCGCCAGGCACGGCCATACTTCTACCTCCGGCACAAACACCGATCATTGTTCCTCAGTCGCCGTCCCACCACGATACCTGGGGAGCATCTCCCCCCCCTCCTTCTTCACGAAGTTGCCCGCAAGTGCAGCGCAACTCACATTGGGGGCACATCGCGATTTTCTACTTGATCGAGCAGATGCAGCGATGGCAACGGTTTGTCTTCCGATTTGATAAGCAATTTCCGTCGATGTCTGCGCTCAAGTCGATCAATGGTACGCGTCACAAGTTCCACTGAGAATTTTCATTTAATTACGGGTTGTAGGCGACGCTCCGTTTCTAAGAGAGTTTGAGATATCGTGTGCGGAGACGATTTATGCTACTGAATGGGCTTGGCTTCCCTGCACCACTCCGTCGACCCCTTTGGGGTTATCCCAGCTGCAGTCCCTCATGTTGCATCATGTACCATTCAAATGGTCCTCTCCTATCTTCAAGACGGACTTGCGTACTCTCAACCTTCGTTCACTTCCATCCAATCATCTACCGCTGGATCGAATCTTACACATTATCTCGAGTAACCCACATCTTGAATCTCTCACACTACACTTTGCTGTTGTCCTACCAGCTATCCTCCCACTACACCCAACGTCTCTGCCAAAGCTACGCGAACTCACTTTTGGAGGCCATTATCACATGTCGACGCTTACTGACACACTCATCCTCCCCGCATTGGACGTACTCAGCCTCGACATCGAGGCTCGGGATCCCATTGAAGACGTGATCACGAATCTGCTTCAGCGATCTAATAATCCACCTGTTACTCAGCTGTCGGTATCGTACGGAAACACCAACAGTTCGACGCTTTACTACGGCCCTGGGGGTATTGTCATCTCCTGGAATTTCTTGGCAGAGATGAACCACCTTCGCTCACTGAGTGTAGGTGGGACGCCCCTCGAACCTTTCCTAGTAGCACTTGGAACACCCGAGGACGAGCAGGCACACTGGCTCTGCCCAAATCTGAAGTCGGTGACGATGAAAAGTTGTCATGCTCATCCGGATGGGATTGCGAAGCTCGTGCAGGTTATCGAGGCGCGCAATCCAGAAACAGGGACTGCTACGATGGTGCATGGTGTGACACCATCGAAGATACGGCAAGTCGAATTGTACGACTGCGCATCGGTAGGACAGGACGTCTTGGAGTGGCTGAAGAGGCGGGTGGACGAGGTCATTTGCGTCGAACCATCTTATGGGAGGTCTCCTTGACGTATTTTCTCTGATGAGAGAGGGTGGTTTATTTTCGAGCTTTGCATATGCTCCTAGTACTTGTTGGTATTTCCGAGTTGTGTATTAATATTTTATGTGGATAGGAAGGGTCAGCCTACGCGTTAAACATAGTTTCATGGGATGCATACCTTGGCTTGCAGGCATAAAGGGCGCACTAGCGCCGCAGACGGGGCAGATTTGTTGGCAGATCGAAGCATTTTGAGTTTTGAGCTCTCACCGGGGCGCCCGTCGACCAGGAACGTGTGACTGGATCGATAACCAGTGCGGATGATGATTCGTGTATCGGTACCAGTCGAGGGCGGGCGTCGATGCTGGCCAAGGACTCATCTAACACAGCTGGGCACGCAGTTCGAGGGTCTCCGGTTGGATGATGCGGCGGTTGAGTACGAGATGCCGTTGCGACCGCGGACCCAACAACGACCGCTGTAGGCTTGGCGACTTGGCAAGCTGCTGTTGTGTGATGGAGCGAATAGGATATGTCGTAAGGAAAGGAGTAAGGGTTTGAGTCGTATCAGAGATAAGCCGTCACCATCAACCCAGGGCGTGCGGTTAGTACTTACGCCGGACCCGGTTTTGGTCTATCTGGAGTCAGAGCGACGAATTCATTCAATTTACTTACCATGCGGCGCCAAGGTGGAGTTGACTTCTCCTTCGGTGGGATGCCGTAGCACCGCAACCTCAACCCTGCCCAGGGCACCCGGGTATATAAGCGGATTGCTCACACCAACGGTATTTAAGAACAACACTGACCTCCACTTCCTCCTATCTTTCCTTTCTTCTTGTTCCGCTTCAGAGCAAAGTTGTCAAACCTGAACATGCCTGTACCGGTGCCAGTCAAGACAGATTGGGGTAATTTAAATAGAGCCAAACAGGGCTCATTGTCGGGTGACAAGGAGATCATGAGGTCTGTTACGAACGTTCATCTCGAGCGCACATCCCTTTCCTCATCGTTCCGTACAGCGTCCTCGCACTTGCCCCTCAACTCCATCGTCCACCTAAACACACCTTCCACGGCGAACTGCCCACCCTTAAAGACGGCCACGTACCGCATTTCTGGGGTGCCAGCATGTCTAATGGGCATGGCGGCTCGACCGGCCCAGCGGAGAGTCTTCCACCAGGCACCGTGCCACTCCCATTGCCCACCACACCCTACACCCCGATAGAATGGGACTGGGACATCGAACACGCGGACCGGAGGCGCGAGGCCAAAGCCGATGCTGCCCAGCACGGCGTACAGTCCTTTCCCGTCGATCGAAGGGTCCTCAGGGACCTCTTACGCGAAAAGACCCACTGTGAGGTTGGGCGCATCGCTTTCTTGAGCTCAGGTGCGTTTTTCTCCTTCCTGTCCCCATGCTGTTACTGAACGGCCACAATCAGGAACGTTTCATAAAGTGAGTGGAGCCCAATGCGATGCCCTGCATCAGATTTACGTGGTGTTCTTATCAATATTGAATGTTTGTCAGGCTTATCTTGTCACCCTTGCTGACACGCGGCAATTGGTCGCTCGTGTGGCGCGTCGGTTCATGCCGCGTCTCAAAACGCAATCCGAAGTCGCAACGATGCAATACCTCCGCGAAAAGACTTCAATACCAGTACCCGATGTATATTTCTACGATTCAAACCCCTACAACCGCCTTGGAGGCGAATATATTTTCATGTCCAGGGTCGGTTCCATTGCAGTTGACACCACGCGTTCCTTGCTCATGACGTCGGTTGTCTAGGCATCCGGCATTCCGCTCGGTAGAGTGTATCACTCGATGTCCAACGAGCAACTCAAGATTCTGTTCAAAAATGTAGCATCTCTCATAATACCTCTGTTCGCTCAGCGTTTCTCACATATTGGATCTCTCCATTTCCCCACTTTCTCCCGGTCAGTCGCATCATCAGTAAACTCATCCTCATCAACGCCCACTGCATCGCATATACAATTCAAGCATTTTTCGTTATCAACCACTTCCTTATCTGGGAGTACGCCAACAGGAATCCACACTGCGCGTGTTCCAGCACGCGTCACACCCACTTCAGCACATGTTGGTCCTATTATTTCGTGGCCATTCTTTGGGTCTGGTCGGGGTGACCTCGCCCATCCGTCCGAGATCAATCGCGGGCCCTGGTCCTCAACACGATCCTATCTCGAGTCTTGCGCGCAGCGTGAGATAGCGGGCGTAAAGCGGGAAAGCGAGGGAAAGTCCGCCCCTCACCGGCTACACCTTGATCCGGACGAAATTCGGTCCTCCCGGCACCATCACCTCGATGCGGTCCCCGATGATGAGAGTGATGACTCTGACGAATGGGACGCACAAGAGAGTGAAGAAGAATGGGAAGGTCCCGGGGATTGCATGTATAGCGATTATCGCCGCATGCAACGGGGTACTTTCCTGATCGCACACATCATGCGCCGCGAACAATCTGTTCGCAGAGAGATGGGTCGTTGGATGCGCGTCATGGACCGGTTGGGCGCGCATGCGGACAACTCAGGTCCTGAAGAGTTTGGGCTTGATTGTCACGATCTAAACTTGGAAAACGTATTCGTGGACGAGCGTGATCCTACGAAAATTGTGTGTCCAAGCATATTTTGCTGTTTGACATTGTAACTCACTGCCACTTTTTTCTTGCCCCCAGACGTGCATCATTGATTGGGAATCGACGACAACGCGGCCGTTGTGGGCTTGTGCTCACCTTCCGGCCTTTGTTCAGACAAGTCCGTTTACGTCCAAGTTTTTCCGAGAGGTCGTCGCGTCGATCGCTCTATCCAAGTCGTCGAAAAATATGTCCCAAGCCAACCTCGCTGCAGCTGCCAAGGAGTGGCTTCACTACGAAGCCGTTGGTGCCCGACTCCGCATAGCACACCGGTGTGCGGAGTGGGACGGGTGGGAGGAAGGGCTGGTCGAAAGCATTCTCGGACCAGAGGAACACGAGGAAGAGTGGTTCAAGGACGTCGAGTCGACTGTGGAAGGTTCTGAAGCACCGAGCGCACCATCGTACAAAGGCAGGGGGTGGGGCGAGGACGGTACGAGTGGAGCGTCTGAGCCGACCTCGTCGGCGCTTCGGATAGCGGCGCTCAAGAGCCTGAAACAGGCGGGCCAGTTACCGCTGAAAAAGGCTAGGGAGAAGGAGCAGACGTTGACGACGACGGGAGATATCTGTGGTGGGCGGGGCGGGGAGCTTGGACGGCGGTTGGAAGCGTGGTTGAGCGTGAATGGGGAGGGAAGGCGACAGAGTGGGTACGCGCATGAGGAGCGTGATGCTGAGGCGGAGTGAGCTGCGTGTGGATGAGTGTGGATTTTTTTGGTTGCTTTGAGGCAGGGCCCGGTGGCCGTCTTGCGGTGTTGTTATCTTACTTTTTACGGGCCCGTCGCCATGGCCAATTGGTTAGGAACTTGGAGATGGACCCTCGTAATGATGTATTACGAGCCCTATGGCACATATCTATTTTTCAAAGGACTCGCAAAGTTTCCAAGTCTCTCGTCTAGTGCCTTGTCGAATTGAATCAGACGCTTGGAACAATGCTGTGACCAGTGGTGTCGAATGGGATGGCCCAGGCTCTATCATGTGCAAAGACAGCCGAAACCTTCCAGTTAGCTTAGCCGGAGACCAGGTGTGCCCGGGCCCCGCGTACGCGCACTCAATGCTGTGACCATCGAGGTGGACATGTGCATGCACCCCGAACGTGGCCGTGGCCCCATGATTGAATTCCCCGCTGACACGATCCAAAACGCGGACGACCCCCGTTTTGGAGCCGCACCTCCTCGCTATCCCGGATCTGTTCGACCCAATGTATCATTTTCCTGATGCGCCCACCTTCCTTTCCTACTTCATCCCATTTACTTTGATGCAACGAGAAAGGGTGTTGTGTGGCTGCCATTCAATGGCCTTGTCGAAATCCAGTCGCAGATCGACGACAGCCTGCATGGAAAAGAATGTGATCACTTCGAACCAACTATGGCTACATTCGCACAACAGATCTGAACAACACCCGCACCCACACCAGTCCTGGCTTCATGCGTCCTGCACCCATTTGAGGAAGATCCACGACGCGGACGGCGTGGAAAACACCATCTGCCCGTTCTCGTACGCGTAAAACGTATCTTTTCCGCGCGGGTGGAGAGACGGCGGCATCCAAATCACCCGTCGGTCGCCCTCGACGAGCCAGCCGTCTTTTCGGACCCGATATGCCGTGTGGAAGAGACTGTCGATGGCGTCTTCTGGGTCGGATTGGGAGAGAAGGTGAGGGAGGGTCGGGTGGGTGGCTATAGTGTCATTCGAGGCGCCGTTGACGACGCCCTCCTGGTGCCCCGGGCGCAGTGCATCGTCGGCGTCGAACGGGATGGCCCAGGTACAGACAATCCCATCTTCGCCAGCCCTCGACGTGAGCCTCGTCTGACCGTCGTCCGAGAACCGGACAAAGTCGATCTTTTTGACCGTCACTTGATCGCCACTGCAAACATTGTGCGATGTAGACGTCGATGGGCACCACACACAGAGCGAGCCATCTTCTCGCCCGATCGCGACCCTCGCTCCTCCTCCGTTGGCAGGCGTACCCCCCGCCGCGTACGCAAGCGCTGTGACCATCGAGGTCGACACTCCAAACGTCGCCTTGCGTTCCCCGCTTGCGCGATCCCAAACGCTGACGGCCCCCGTTTCGGAACCGCCCACGAGCTCCTGCGCGTCATCAGAGAAGACGAGGGCATTGATGAGCGAGCCGTCGGGCTCCCCCATACTTGTTCGTTCCTTGCTCGTTACCCCGAACACGTCCACTTGGCCAGATCCGTGCCCACAGGCAGTCCACGCGCCGTCGGCGGACGCGACGAACGAATGGACCTTTTTCAGTCCCGAAAACTGCGTGCGCTGGTCGCCCGTCTTGGCATCAAAGACGCGCATCGTGCTCTTGTCATCGTTGAACAGGCTCGCGACGACACAGAAAAAGATGCTCCCGTCTGCGGAGAACTTCCACCGGATGTCATCGTCATCGCGCATCGACCCCAACACGCCCATGTCTATCCGCTTGATGAGGCGGTAGTTTGCGTCGGCCAGGTTCCATTGCAGGCGGGTGTCGAGGATGAATCGGGTGCCGTCGGGCGATGGGACTACAGTTTCTGCACTACTGAGTGGGCTCGATTTAACCCAGGCCTCTACGTCTGCCCAGGTCTTCCTCGGCATCGTGAGATCGACGATTCGGAGTGAGCCTAGAGGATCCGCGGACACAGCCCAGTTGCCGTCCGACGATAACGCAACCGCAGTGATCGTCCCGGAGCTACCGACAGGCAGACCATCCACAGGAGTCGGCAGTGACCCGGCGAACAGGTAGCCGTTGTTACTAAACACGAACGACGGGGACTGAGTCGCGTATGCGATCGCCAGGTGCTGTGGACCCGACTCATCAGTAGTTTGATGGTGTATGTACCTGAGCACGTGTTTTGGCGTCCATCCAAGCACTTTGGTCCGCCACGTAGGGACGTGCTTCAGAGACAGTTTGAGGTACCGTTCCACAGCCCAAATCGTATCGGACGTGTTGCGTGAGGCGACGTTCCACCATAAGATTGCATCATCGCAGGCTGTGACGAGACGCTTGTCTTCGTCAAAGAAGTGGACAGAGCGTATCCCACTATGATGTCCCTTGGAAAACGTCTGCGTACATTTCCCAGAACTGGTGTCCCATATCTTGATGGTCTTCTCTTCCGAACCCGACGCGAGGACGCTCCCATCTTGAGAAACGGCGATGCAGTTCACAGGCTTGCGGTGACCCATCATTCCGCGGGCCAACTTCCCAGACGACATGTCCCAGATAATGATCAGATTGTCTTCTGACCCCGAGAACAACCTCAGCGAGTCACTGGAAAATATCAACGAGGTCACTGGTCCTTCGTGCGTCGCTAGGCGGTACAACGGCTGCGCCGTCTCCACCGACCACACCTGGATCGCATGGTCGCGCGAACCAGATGCCAGCAAGGCACTGTTCTTCGAGAACTCGATACACGTGATCGGTTCGGTGTGGCAACCTTTATGCTTCAGATGTTCCCGGCCGACCTTGGGGTCCCACACCGTGACAGTACCACCCTCGAATGCGGCCGCCAAGAAGGCGCCAGAGGGAGAGAAACGGACGAGCAGTGATGTCGCCAGACGATCTCCAAGACTCGCAACGTTTCCGCCTGTGATCGTGTTCCATACTTGGACGCCTTGCTTGGCACCGGCTGTCGCAATCAAATCGCCGTTTGGGGAGAAGACAACGGAGCGGATGGGATTGTGGAGATTGATGGATGTCCGGAGGGGGGGCCAACCATCAGCTCGGTCCGGATACCGAACAAGTGTGCCAAACGACTGGTGTTTGAAGGTATTGTAGATGGCGCTGCTCATGGGAACGAGGGCGATCGCTGTGAGGTAGACGTGGAGTGCGCACTCGGCGATGGGGTCGGTGTTAAGTACGACGAGGCGTTCTGCATCTTCAAACAACATCAACGCGTCTTTGGGAACGTCGCGCAACGTCTGGCAGACCATCCTCAGCTCATGCTCGTACGAGAGGAAAGAAGACAAGAGCGGAACATACATTCAACCAGCTGATGCCCTCGCGGAGTATCACCACAGCGCTCTCGAGCTCCCCAAAGATGCTGAGTGCCTCTATCCAATGTAATAACACCGTAGTGCTGAACCTTTTCAACGCACGCAGCAGTGCCTCGTTTGCAACCCCGTCATTCGAGAGCCGGGTGAGATGACGGGACCAAAAGCGGCAAGCGTACAAAAGGGCTTCATCGAACGCTGCCTGGCGTCGTTCGACGAGATCCGGAACTTCTCTATTCGCCTTGGCGGGGTCCCCGATCCCACACATGTCGCGCTTCAAGGAATTCGACATGGTCTCGAAGCACAGCTGCGCCATGAATCTATGATAGACATCGGGGTTGACCGCATACTTTTGTGACCGTTGAGGGTTGATCAAAAAGTCTCGAAAGGAGGCGTGGTAAAATTGAATGGGTTGTTTTCCGTCCTCGGATGCGAGGAGAACCGAGCTGAGGGCAGGAACGATGACTCTTGGATCGACGTCGGGTCGCTGTAGTAGTTTGTGTAGACAGGATACGGACAACGGAATCGCCATGCAATAGACGACACCGAGCACAAGCCGTACAATATCTGGATCTGGAAAGACGGAAATGGCATCCCGATACAGTGAGTCCAGGTCAGCGTATGCGGAACCGGTGGATGCATAGATATTGTCCCCGAGAATGGCCTGCAGACGTTCGACGGGATTATGCATTCTGTCGCCAACGAATTTGACGACCGTGAGTGCAAAGATGAACAATCCACCAGCCTTGTTGACAACACGTTCGAGTTCGTCTGACGGGGGCCATGGACGAGGAATGTCTTTCATGATTTGAAGATGCTGGTTATAGGTGTCGTCCAGTGCATGGCGTAAGAACGAGCGGATGTCTGCCTCGGCACTGAAAGCATGAATATCGAGAGGCGATGTGAGCGCAGATATGTCTGGTCGTTGGAACTGCGACCGAAGCCAAGGCTCAGACCTGCTCGTGATCAACAATCGGAAGGGGAGTGAGGTCTTGCGAGAGAAAAGTGCCAGAAGCGCCACCAGCTCCGAAACGAGACTCTCGTCGTCGCACTCGTCAAGAGCATCGACAATGATGAGAAGCGGTGCATCGGGTTTTTCCGTCGCAGTGGACAAAGGTTCAAACAGTAGTTTCGTCATTTGCTCTCGGAGGACCTTCATCGGAATCATGTAGTCGTTTTCCAGGGCTGCGATGACAGCAGGACGGATAGACGGTAGGGAGGCGAGCAGCTGTGTCGTGAGCGTCGGGACGACGTGTTGTGTGGTACGTCGCTCGAGATCTCTTCGTGAAAAAAAGAAGCTGGCAGCTAGACGCGCTTGACTCGCATACTTCTCTGCAATGGTCTGTGACACGGCCGACTTGCCCGAACCAGGTCGGCCATTCAACCAGCATATAGGTTTCTGGTCCGGTCCGTCTACCCATGCGGTTATGCGAGCAAGTAACTCGATCCGTGTTCCTTCGACACACTTTGGTGCCGGATACCGCTGTGCGGAATCATGGGCAGCGCTGGGCGCACTCGCTTTCTGGAGTGCTTCGATGTGATCTGAGAGTGATGGTGTCGATGCGTCTACGAATGTCGAGGCGACTGGAATCGGAATTGCTCACTTGAATGGGAATCCTGGAGGATCTGATTTCCGTGAATGACCGTATTGATCGTCTGATTGCCTTGCACCGTCGACCGCGCATTGTAAATCTGGTCTCGGTGGACCTCACTAAAAGTGGAATGGCTGGCATCGACATGGGATGCGTTGTTGAACATTGCTGGAAAGAGACGCGTTCGTCGTGCCCAGCTGAGTTCGACTCAATAAAAGGAAAGCATCCCTTACGAAAGATGGAGCATGTTTTGTCTCACCGACTTTCTTGTCAACCGAGTGGCCGCTTCTCTCTGCATTCCTATTGTCGTCGGATTTCGTGCCCCAGGTGTCATTCGAGTCACTGTCGGCTGTCAACTGTGCCCTTCACCAGGTCTAGCCAGTATTTTGGAGTTTCGGCAGCGCGTTCCTCAGGCTCGAGGTGGTCGGTCACGACGAGATGATAGTACTTTGTGTGTGTTTCATATTTCTTCCTTTCTTTTTACCTTTTGCAAGATACAAAGTCGCTTTGCAATGACAAAAGTCCAAAGCGGATGCGACGGTCGATCGATAAGTTTGGGCTACCCCATAGTTGAGGCAAAAAAAAGGCTTAGCGGCCCCACACCGCGCCTTCCCATCCTCATCCTTCCCCCTTTTCTCCCGGTTGATCCTTCACATTTTGTCCGCATCCTCGTCATACAAGTTAACCTATACATCCCGAAATGCCTCCCAAGTACCCATTTTTTTGTACAACAGATCTAGCTACCATCAACACTGTGACGCGCCGTGAGACCAAGCCCCGGAACAAAGAAGCCAACACGCGCTTGTTGACGGTCCGCCCTCTGGTTTCTGGAATGAAGAAATACGCCTGGACCGTCCCTGCAAACGCGAGATCCCCAAAGATGAAACCGACGTGACCCCCGAGACCTGCTTCGTCTAGGTTCACGCTACAGGGTGAGTGGGCTGGGTCAGGGGATAGGTATGAGTGTAAGCGTCCCACAGATGTACATAGATAAAGTAAAGGGCAGAGCCACCCGCAGGCACGGAAGGACAATGCTGGCAATCATACCACAGAGCGAGTTGGTCCAAATCCCGATACCAACCGTCTTTGAACGGAGCTTGGCAGACGAGACTTTAGCAAAGATGACGTATCCCAGTGGGCCATTGTTCGTTTTCGACAAGGAGAAATGAACATCGAAAACCTTGCAAGAGCTTACATGCTAGTTTGGTAGACAAAGCTGTAGATTACCGTCCAGAGAAGATACGGGAGACGGCGCTCTCGCTGTTTCGCTGTCTCTTACTGGTGGCGTGTTGGAGCACAAACACATCACAGGGAAACCAAAAGCATGGCGAGCCGTTTTAGTGATCGCCAAACAACTCCACATAGGCATCACTCGAGATGCGCCTTTCATTGCTTGTGAGACTATTTCGTGAGGAAAGTAAATGTTCAAGATGGACCGTTTTCACTCGGATGAGATTGCGCAGTTAGCCCATGATAATCTTATGTCAAAATAAACCTGATGTCATTGGCTGACGATATAGAGTATCAGCGAATTGAAACGAACTGGCCGGTCAATACAAGCCATTTCGCTAAAGCATCTGAAAGACTTGTCCGGGATAAAGGTCACATGTTGGCCCTTATCTTCCGTCATTCGCAGTTGTGATCTGCCCTGAGCTCGCTATCTCGCATGTCATCACTTGCTTCGCCCACCTCGCCCTCACCATCTCAGCGAGTGCGAGATGCGGCCGTGTAACGTGCGAAATGAACGATCGTTACATGACCGCACTCCGCCCCCCCATTTCCTGGCAGTGATACCTGTGACGATCCCTAGAAGTGAGGGACCACATCTTGAATGTCCGATCAAGACATGCAGATGGAGGTGGGCCTCGAACGAGACGACTTTCTTGCACGCATTGTGGTTAAACATGTGGAGCTGGAAGTCGTCCGAACCTGCAGCGAACCAATTTTTGTGCACGGTGGACTGGATGTAATGAACGAGGATGAATCAGCTATTGACACAACGTGAGTACTACGAAAGACTAACGAGGTCACCACCGGGGATGTGAATGGATGGCTCGTTGCAGCTGTGCAGGTTGTCCTCGGATGGTTCAGTGCTAGTGTCGAAATCGGACTGAGGTGGTCGTTCAGACACGCTTTCCCAGTAACCGCCGCCCCTGGGTAGGATTTTCCCCATTCCAACACTGACCCCTGCGTAGTTCCTCGGTGCACCTGCCGGCTCGCCACTCCTGGGTATAACCAATCGTCCAGGGTGAGAGTGGGGGTAGGGGTGGGGGACATGCGCTGTGGTGACAGGTACTAGTAGAACCGGACGAGCGCTCACTCAAGCCATGACTTACCATATTTGGGTACAGGTGCATGGGTCACAGGTCACGGGTTACCCTATCTCTCGCCCAAGTCACCCAGGCCCTCGCTCACTTTCGTCCTTGTCCTTGTCCCTCCCTTACCCCCCCCCACTCAATACCGTAACCACCAAGGAGACGGACCTCTCAAAGGACACCCACGACTGGAATGTTTGTCTGAACAACAATGAGTACCACCTTATCTCTCACGTAGCCTCTAGTAGCGTTTTTTCACTGCTCCGGACGGCACTCAAGGGCCAATACACCGAATCTGCCGCCGACTGTCTCCTCTCGCTTCCCTCACCCTCCTCGCTCAACGAGTGCCAGGTGCAACCACACGATGCGCGATCATTTCGCACGTTGTGTGGTTGCACCTCACACTCGCCCTCTCACTCGTCTCGTCTCGCCCTCCTCGCCATCGCCTTCCTTCCCTGCTCAGTGAGTGTGAAGTGTGATCACACGGTGCGCCACTCACACTCGCCCTCTCACCTTCCTCACCTCGCCCTCTTGCCCCCTCTCGTCTCGCCTTCTTGCCCCCTCTCGTCTCGCCTTCTTGCCCCCTCTCGTCTTGCCCTCTTGCCCCCTCTCGTCTCGCCCTCGTCCTCGTCCTTTGGCTCCCCTCACCCCCCTCACCCTCCTCACTCTCACCCTCCCAGCTCAGCGAGTGCGAGGTGCGACCACGCGACGCACGATTATTTTGTGTGTTGTGTGGTCGCACTTTGCACTCACCCTCTCGCCCACCCCTC
>JBBPQE010000289.1:0-29202 GCA_038092335.1 Boletus vinaceobasis | reverse complement strand
TACCTTGTTTGTTCTCACCAACACTAAGCGGGATTCCCACAGGTGCTGATGGTATACCTCATGCACCACATTAGAGTCAAACATTGCAACGGTTTTGGAGGTCACTGTAAGCAGTGTCCAATGGGACGGGAGGGGAATCGTTAAGGGGAAACGATAGGGGGTCCGCCACATTTGTAACAGGAGCGATCTCCTGGAGCTCGCGGAAACAGGAACTCATCACACTCTCAACAACGGAGGCAGAGTACATTGCGTCCACTCATGCAGCAAAGGAAGCCCTTTGGCTCTGTTGCCTTATTGGTGAAGTCTTTCAGCCTTTGCGCAACCCGACTGTGCTTTACAACAACAACCAATCCGCTATCGCCCTCACCAAAGCATCAGGGGAACTGTGATGGAAAGATAATCCTAGATAATCCTTGAAGGCAATTGATAATCCATTATAATCCATTACAATCTTTATAAAAACCTCCCTCAAGGATTATCTAGGATTATCTTTCCATTACAGTTTCCCTGATGAAGATGGTAACTACCACACGCACACCAAGCACATAGACATCCGCTACCATTTTATTTGTTTCTCTATTTCTGACAGTTCTATTCATTTAATCTATTGTCCTACTGACAATATGATTGCTGATACTCTTACAAAGGCTCTCCCCTCTGCTAAAGCTAAGCACTTCGCTTCCGAACTTGGACTCCGTGCTGTTTGAGGGGGAGTGTCAGACTCAAACGATTACTTAGTAGTTTCATACTTACATAATCATGAGCGGTGTTTATTTACCTGCTCGTCTCTTTGCTCTCACCTCAGTTACTTGTTACAGTCAACTGAGATAAGATATTATCCCTACTAGACATTATACCTTTTACTTACATTCCTGTAGACTTACACTGCTACAGGTAATCACAGTTACTTGTTACAGTCAACTGAGACTTACACTGCTACACTTAGTAATGCTGGACAACACTTGGCTTGGCTCCAAACCTTTTTTGATAAAATAGGAAAACACAAAAGGCTCCCACAGAATTGCTTTGCAATAATCAAGCTGCCATCATCCTTTGTTGCGATCCACAATTCCAAGCCCAGACAAAACACATCCAACGGAAGTATCACTTTGTCCGAGATGATCTTGTCGGAAAGGGAGAGGCGATTGTTTGATACATCTCGACCAAAGATATGGTCGCAGACATTCTCACAAAACCACTTGTGAAAGAACAACATTGGAAGTTCGTTCAAGGTATGGGATTATGACTACACTCAAGTGGGAGTGATAAAATGCAAGCAACTCCAGAGAACGCTCTGGAGATGTAAAGTAGAACTCCGGAGAAATCCTCCGGAGTACCACTACTGCTCAGTAAAGATACTTACACACCTATCGGAATAGCGTCAGGTTCGCATACTTTCTCAGTATGAGTGTGCCTTAACCACATACTATAAATTAGCTCGTTCTCTCATCTAGCACCTCAGTTGTTTCGCCCGACTTAGGCAGCGACTGAGGTGAGTAAGATCCCTTCGTACATATTACTTTAGACTAATTACTGTAGCTCTGGACTCTCCCAGACTTTACAGGTAAATACATATATAGTTGTTTCGCCTGACTTAGGCAGCGACTGAGCTCCAGACTCTCCCAGACTTTACAGCTCCGCTCCTCCGGACCTTTGGACTTTAACATATATGACCCTTATTCTCCTTATTCTAAGTTATGCTATGGATGAAGTTCTCGACCTAAATAAGTTGAATAAGCATGAATAAGCAGTACAATAAGTGTAATAAGCAACACTCTAATTTGCTGATGCAACCATTCCAACTGTGTTCTCAAAAGGGCTGTAAACATGATCCATTAGGCAAACATAACGAGCATGCTTGTGCATGATCAAACCATATCGAAGCATTTGCGCACTATTATCATTGTAGTGACTGAGCCCGTCCACGGATACTGCACTCCGGACGTCGACAGAAGCGATGATGCTGAGGCTCAATTGCAAGAACTTGCAAGCTATAGGGACCAAACAAGTGCCAACAAACGACCCACTTTTGACCACGTCGTGCAGCACCTGGGCACAACCTGAGTCAGGCTCGAGTCGTTCACTATCGTCTTCCATGGCTTACGCGTCCAAAAAAGAAGAGGAGAGCGGTCTCAGTTCCTATTACAACAATAAAACCACAATCATCCAGGAAGCCCGTGTCTTCAATGATTCGCCCATCAGCCCGCGCAAGTGTAGAGCTCTCCTCACGAGGATCGTTTATCTCCTTTACATTGGCGAGAATTTCAGCTCGCAGGAGGCTACTACTTTGTTCTTTGGCACCACCAAACTATTTCAACATAAAGATGTAAGTCGAGTGACACGCGCCGGCTTGGGAGACGTTAATCATGTACTACGCAGAGCGCGTTGAGGCAGATGGTGTACCTCGCGATCAAGGAACTGGCTACTACGGCAGAAGATGTGATCATGGTTACGAGCAGTATCATGAAAGACATGCAGCCAAACTCCGAGGTTATCTACAGACCGAACGCCATCCGTGCATTATGCCGGATCATCGATGTGAGGTGCTCGCAGTTTGTTGTCATAGCGGCCGACTCACTCTCTGTAGCCTTCCATGGCCCAAGGTGTTGAACGTTTCTTCAAGGCTGCTATCGTTGATCGGACACCTTCCATATCATCTGCCGCCTTGGTTTCCTCTTACCATCTCTTCCCATATGCGAAAGACGTAGTGAAACGATGGGTCAACGAAGCTCAGGAAGCAGTCAGCGCAAAATCGTCCCCCTCCCTATTTGGTAGTTCCTCAGGGGGTTATCTGAATTTTGGATCCTCGAGCTCGTCGAACAGTGGATATCAACCGATACCGTCCACCAGCTACATCACCCAGTATCATGCTCTTGGTTTGCTCTACCTCATTCGCCAGCAAGATAGAATGGCAGTCACCAAGATGATTCAGCAACTTGGCGGCGGTAAATCCGGCGCGGGCACGACGTTGAAGAACTCGATGGCTTTGTGTATGCTGATTCGATATGCTGCCAAGGTTATGGAGGAAGACCCGAAGTACGTAGTTCGTCACGAAGAGTTGAGTGTCTGGATCTTACCGCTGTTCAAGTCTACAAAAGCAGATCCTTGATCTACTCGATGGTTGGCTACGGCATAAGAGCGACATGGTGAACTTTGAAGCCGCCCGTGCCATCTGCGAGATGAAACACGTAACTGCTGCACAACTGACCAAGCCCATCGCAGGTTTGTTTTCTTCTCTGTGATATAGCCACTTTGGTTTTAATGTTCATGCAGTTCTACAACTATTCCTTTCGTCCCCAAAACCGGTTTTGAAGTTCGCTGCAACTCGTACCCTTGCTACACTTGCCTTGATGCACCCTGCAAGCGTAGCTGCCTGCAATGTGGACCTTGAAAATCTCATTGCTGACCCCAACAGGAGTGTTGCCACATATGCTATCACTACTCTCCTCAAGGTACGGTTATGCTCGTTCATAGGTCCAATTAATACTCACGTTTCTTCAGACCGGCAATGAAGCTTCAGTGGATCGCCTTATGAAGCAGATTACAGGTTTTATGTCGGAGATCAGCGACGAGTTCAAAGTCATCGTTGTTGATGCCATCCGCTCTCTCTGTCTCAAGTTTCCTTCCAAGCACATATCGATGCTCGCTTTTCTGTCAGGTGTCTTGCGTGACGAAGGTGGATATGAGTTCAAGCGGGCTGTTGTGGAAGCCATATTCGATATGATCAAATACATTACGGACTGCAAGGAGCAAGCGCTTTCACACTTGTGCGAGTTCATCGAAGACTGCGAATTCACGAAACTCTCCGTCCGTATCCTTCATTTACTCGGCGTCGAGGGGCCAAAGGCTCCTCAACCCACGAAGTACATCCGGTATATTTACAACCGTGTGGTATTGGAGAACGCAACCGTCCGCGCTGCTGCCGTATCAAGTCTTGCCAAATTTGGTGTCAACGCCATCGATGGTGGTCTGCGTCGCAGTGTCGGTGTTTTGCTCAACAGGTTGGTCTTTGTAATCTTTGATTGAGTATGGCTCCTGACTTCTGTAAGGTGCTTGGATGATGTTGACGACGAGGTTCGCGACCGTGCAGCGATGTATGTGCGGATCTCCAAGGAGAAACCGCTTGCAGATGCATACGTGAAAGAAGGTACGTTTTTACCCTCTCTATCAAACCGTGATGGGCGACGGTCGCTTTCGGCAGAATCGGTATTCTCTCTGGCTGCATTGGAGTCAAAGCTTGTTGCGTACGTCAACGACCCCGCCGCCGCCACCCAACCGTTTGACTGCTCCGCAATACCGAAAATTAGCCGTGCCCAGTTGGCAGCAGAAGCAAGCCGTAAGAAGATATCATCCTGTATGATAGGAGATAACCTTACGAGATATTTTCAAGGTCCAAGCACATTGGATACAATCGCTGTGCCTACTAGAACCAATACATCACCGCCGCCTCCGACTGCAGCGGAGACACAATCCACATACGCACAGCAACTTGCCGAGGTTGCCGAATTGGCAGACTACGGCCCAGTTATTAATAGCAGCGCGAAACCGGCACGGCTAACTGAGACTGAGACAGAATATCAAGTGACATGTGTGAAGCACATATTCAAAGAGCACATTGTGTTTCAGGTACGTGGCAGAAATGAATAATCACTATCGCGGTACTGATTTAGGAACAGTTCAATGTCTCGAATACCCTGCCCGACACCGTGCTGGAGCAGGTGTCTGTCATTATGCAGCCCCAAACGGAGTCAGGACTGACAGAAGACTTTATTCTTACTGTTCCGACACTCTCAGCATCGACTTCACCAAGTATTGTCTACGTCTCCTTTTCGCGGGATTCGCCGGAGGAATATGTTACGGCATCGTTCCAATGCGTTCTCAAGTTCATCAGCAAGGAACTCGATCCTTCGACGGGGGAACCAGAAGACGAGGGATATGAAGACGAGTACCAATTGGAGGAGGTGGAGCTTACAGCCGGCGGGGACTACATAATACCGAGTTACTCCTCGTTCTCGTCGGAGTGGGATCGACTGCGCTCGGGTGCAATTGCTACTGAGACATTCTCCCTCACAGCTATGGAAAGCATCCAAGGTGCGTCGAACTATCTTCCTTTATGTGGTGTCTACAGTCAGTGACGACCCTGATCACGGTACCCGCGCATTCGCATGCCACTCGGACTCTCACTGACTTTCACAGCTGCCTGCGACTCGATCATTGAAATCCTTAACATGGAACCGCTGGGAGGTACTGAAACACCAAGTTCCACGTCGGTCCACACGTTCCAGCTGTCTGGGTTGGTCACAGGCGGAGGTGGGAAGGTGCTTGTAAGGTGTCGGATGACGTTCTCAAAAGGACAAGGTGTTACCCTGGAGCTCGGCGTCCGTGCAGAACAAGAGAGTGCATGCGCCTTGGTTGTATCTGCGATCAGTGGTTGATGATTGATGACATATCATACTCCTATACTGGTTGGATTGATACCGCAGATGCACACGTTTTCTCATGGGCGCATGGGCGCCAGGACAGGCCATTTCCCGTCTGAATCTTCACAGGATCGTTGATCAGACACCGGTCGTACGACTGCTTGAGTTCCCGGTAACCCATGAATAAGATCAAGACACCATCTTATAAGCCACACAATGGCTCTACACTATCCCGCACACTGATTTCATACTAATCAGTCAACCACCTTTGAACATTCTCCATTCGAGTTCTTGTCCGAGCCATATATTTATTCATAGTTTCCATCAACGAAGGACGTGTCCGCTCGACGTTGGTAGTTGAGCTCCGAATATCTCAATCGTGGCGGTGACAACTCCTCTGCACTCCGCGAGTCATCGCGGAGACCTCAAACACAGGACGACAGCGGCAAGCTCAGCAACCTCGGCCATGCCAGCCCCGCCGTTACCCACCCCAAAGGTCATACATGTCAATACCAGAGGCGCCGTCATTCTAGCAGAGGAATCCCCTGAGGTGCATGTTACTTGAATGGTTCTGGTTCGGCTCGCTGACAGCGTCTTATCAAAGACGCGAGACAGTAGAGGGATATACCTTCCAAACTACATCGAACCAGTCTCCCATATCGCTGTCGACGTGCGTTCGCTTCTCTTCCCCGTCGTACCGCGAACTTCATCTCTCTTGTCTCTAGATTGGCGGCTCCCTTGCCAAAGTAGTCTATTTCACTCGTTCACCTGAAGAGCCACCTTCACCGTCCATTGCTGCGACCCATGGCAACTCCTCCGAACCAAGCAGCCTCCCCACCTCGAATGCAGGCTCGCCATCCTCAAGTTCCGTCTCGTTACGTTCACCACCCATCCCGCCAAGTTCATCTCACACGCGTAACGGCACTCTCACACCCCTCGTGCTCGAATCACATAGTGGTGGCAATTACGATGCTCTTGACACCGACCTGCTACGCTCCACGATCCTCCGCAGCACGACAGGAGTCCATCACATTCCTGGTGGTTCCATCAACTTTGAACGTTTCGAGACCTCGAATATATCCCGCCTGATCACCTTCATTTCCGAGCTCATAAGTCGCTCTGCCGTTGCCAATGGCGTCTCCATCGAGGAGATGCGCCGGGGGGTCAAAATCATGGCGACCGGAGGGGGAGCGCACAAGTTTGGGGAGTTGTTTGAGAAGCAACTGTCGGTTGAAGTTCAACGCGAGGACGAAATGGAGTGCCTGATCGAAGGGATGAAATTCATGGACATGATCCCAGAGGAGGTGTACTACTTCTCGGACGAGCTCATCTCGGAATTCTCCCACCCAGGTACCACAAGAGGCACGGTGGATGCGGGCGGGAGAGATGGGATCGCTAGGTCATCGACATCTGGCGATCAGCCTGCGCTTGAACGTCCGTCGCCCAACCCACCCAAGTATGCAGTCACGTTTGAGAGTGGGGAGCCTTCGGCACATCTCCCGTGTTTGCTCGTCAACATCGGATCAGGGGTATCTATCATCAAGGTCGATGCCGATGGCACATTTGAGCGCGTGAGTGGTACGAGCCTCGGTGGCGGTACCTTGTGGGGTTTGCTAAGCCTGCTTACGCCTGCCCGGACGTTTGATGGTGAGTAATGATGGCTTATCTGTGATGGGCTTGCCGAGCTGACCTCATTTTTCTTGGCAGAGATGTTGGCATTGTCAGAAAAGGGCGATAATGCAACGGTAGACATGCTTGTTGGTGATATCTACGGGACGGATTACACGAAGCTCGGCCTTAAATCGACTACGATCGCGAGTTCCTTTGGTAAGGTCTTTAAGCATACTGGCGAGGGGAAAGAGGGTAGTGAACGCGGGACGTTCCAAGCAGAGGACATTAGCCGAAGTCTGCTTTATGCAGTGTCGAACAACATTGGCCAAATTGCGTGCGTTGTGGCTGTTCTTGGATCTTGTTCGGGAATTCCTGATGCGGGCCCGGTATTCAGATACATGAACGCGGAGAAGTATGGCTTGGACAGGATCTACTTTGGGGGATGTTTTATTCGCGGTGAGTTTGTGTTGCTGTGGTCATGCTAGTACTCATCTTGTTGCAGGACATGCAACTACTATTACCACCCTTTCATACGCTATACGGTTCTGGAGCAAGGGTACGAAACGGGCACTCTTTTTGAGACATGAAGGTTTCCTGTACGTCTGTTGTGGATGTGTTTCCCGACTTTACATTTACATTTACATCGATGCAGAGGCGCAATCGGTGCATGGATCAAGAACATGGACGCGGAAGAGACCCAAGGAGGATCACCGGCTGCCAACTCGTCGTAGCTTTGGTAGGTTACGGCAACGTGGTCATGGTATACTAACTTGTCACACGTTTTGGTGCCCAGACCTACTCCACGAGGTGACCGTATGGAGATGAAGTTCTCATTACCATTATAAACTCTCACTGCCATGGATGACCAGTGGCTGCGGAGACCCTTATTTATAAGTAGTATGGGGACATTCAAGTGTCCATGTCAGTTGATTGAAACCAAGGCTGTAATGATTTGTATGTTACGTGAAGTTGACATCTATCCTGCATGATACGATGTACTTGTAGGTTCTCATGAAGATGGGTCGGGATGCGAATTGGCCAGATCTGCGTTGGACGAGGGTTGTGCCATTCCGCGGTATGGGTGCCACTAGTACCAAGTGTGTCATGGGATATCCTTGGTTCTATCCATGCTGTCAGCGACCGTCACACGAGCCGTTCTACAGCCGCCACCGAATCCGGGGACCGAGGGACTGCTAAATTGATAGTAAGAGGATCGATTGAGATACGAGAAGCTTCGAAGAACGAGCGTTGGCGGAAGGGCGAATAGAACACGGATATGAGGAGGTGCACGAGTGCGGCAAGCGGACATGCATGATGGTGATGTCTCGGATAAGTGTATTTGGGAGTGGGAGAGCAGCCAGTTCTGGCCTGCCAGCTGGTAGTGAAATTAGCATCAGATAGGGTACGATGATGTAATCACTACAGCACCACGTGCAAACTACTTCGAGCTCGTGAAAAAAAAAAAAAAAAGAAAAAGAGCCGACTGGTCCACACCTTGAGATTTCGAAACGTGACATGTCAGAGACAGTCAGGAACAAGCGCTGCGAGGTCAAGTTCTGTAAGTGGTGGTGAGCTGGGCAGGGTCGGTGAGAAAGGGCCCCCTGGGTGTTGGATACAGACTTGGGTTGATCAGTAAGCGTGTGAATATTAGCTGTTAGCACAGAGTTGTTAAAAAAGGTGCCGATATGGAATATTGCCAGAGCTCGATATACAGAGCCTTTGTCATGTCGCAAGCTTGACTTTCCTCTTCTCCTCAGACCACTCCATGGACCGGCTCCAAATTTCATCCCCGCCTCTCTCAGCACAAAAGTCGACCCATCACAGGTCTGCCCCATCTCCCCCACACTACAACGCTACTTGCGATGGTGACGACGACAGACCGTCTGTCGACGAAAAGCCATCTGGAAGGAGGTCTGACAAGCCACATGACCCTGACAACACAGACAAGGCCACATCCAAGAAACCCCGTCATCGCCATAGTCCAGTCCAACTGGCCGCCCTCAACGAACTCTTCGACAGAAATGAGCACCCTAGTTTAGAGGAGCGCACGGAGCTCGCTGAGAGACTTGGAATGTGAGTTCCCTCTTTCGGCTACTTGTTAATTCATCCATTGTTCATTTCTCTGGCGTTGACGCTCATCGTTGCCATCGATCCAGGGAGACCAAGACCGTCAATGCTTGGTTTCAAAACAAGCGAGCCTCCACCAAGAAGCGAAACAGGGCAACCCCGCCCGGGCATTCGACCCCCACCACAAATGAGCCTGGAGGGCCGGAAAAATCATCCAAGCAACCGCTTCCATCCAATCTACCGTCGATAGCAAACCTGCTTAATTCCACTCCCCCTGTCCGCGCAGCACAGCTCCCGTCACACTCATCACGTCCTCGCTCTCATACCTCATCCGCTCGCAGATCCAGGGAAAAGGATCTGCATCTCAATGACCACATCCTCGCGGACCCCCATGTTAGTATCGCTCACAGCCAACACAATAAACAAGAAGCTGCGCTCGAGAGCTCATTCTTCGCTGGTCCCTCCGAGTTCTTTGGTCAGGATCGTATCATATTATCCCACCATCGTGGGCATGATCCCGAGAGTGGGGCTGTGCATCCATTACATAATGCTGACTCAGTTGATACGGACAGCCGTTTCGTGTCCGAGAATGATGCTCTTCCGTCCCGGAGGGGTCGCAACGACGGAGCAAGAATGCGCACATCCCCAGAACAGACAGAAGAACTTCGCCGTGCTTACACCATCAATGACCACCCCACTCGCGACCAGAGACAGCAACTTGCGGACAGAATCGGCATGTATGTCGTTCTCACTCTAAACCTTGTTCCCCTCCCTCACGCACTCGCCCAGGCGTTTGCAAAGTGTGACCAACTGGTTTCAGAACCAACGCAGTCAAGCAAAGAAGCACAGAGAAGAGTCTTCCTCTGCTCCGGATGTCTCTGCACATCCCGTACAGCGACGACCCTCTGGTGATGGTTTATCATTATCGCACGTGCCTCAACCCCCTCTCCCCCCTCGATCCCACCATCCTTCGTTGATCATCCCTGATCACGATTCTCGCCCTGCATCATTGAAACTCTCGGCTGCCGGGGTTGACGATCACCGGCAGGTTTCTACCCCTCGAAGTAGAATGTCACTGCCTCCTTCATCAAGTTCTCGAGTGTCTTCTCCGCGGATACGGAGAAACATCCTGCCCTACGCTAGGGATCCGAGAGACCTTCACATCGATGAAGGTAGACACTACGATACCAGTAGTGAGCGCGCCAGGGCTGAGGATGGACTTTCGCGTCCTCGGCGGTCTCGTCCAGAGCCTCATCAGCTTGATGCGCTGAAGAAGCTACTCCATCAGACGTTGGCGCCTTCAATAGAAGAGCGAAGTGCGCTGGCATTGGAGATTGGCATGTGAGTGTATGCTTTAGAAACAATCTCAGAACGAGTCACTGATCGTTCCCTAGGGATGTTGGCAAGGTGACGAACTGGTTCCGCAATATCCGCCAGAACGCTCGCAAGCGCCGAAAGCGTCCAGGAGTTTCTGCTGGAAGTGCCAATCCCCACGAACACGATGTCTCATCTGGATCTTCCGTGTATGACGATGACGACGCTATGGACCTCGTCTATGAGGATATCATGGATCAGGAGATGGATGAGCGAAGCGAAGAGGAGTATCAGGAGGCTGTGACCCCCTTCACTGACGTATCATCGTCTCCACCGCCAAATAAACGGCCAAGGTCGCATCTCCCTGTCCACGACGGAATGGAGCCCATGGACGTTGGCCTCGTTGGGCCGTCCGCTTTTCAGGAATTCAGAAAGGTCGTTGGAATGGCGCCCGTCAGCGGTTCCAGCGATTACGACCTGGGAATGAATGCCATGACGTATTCCGGTGTAAAAATCGAGGATGCGCTCTTGTTGCTGAGTTTCCATAAGCATGTTGTTCACTAGCCGTGTAGGTACGTGATTGGGCATTCACATGGTAGGACTTTTCCACTGACATGCCGAATCAGCCCAAGGCTTGATGTGCCTGCTTCGGTTCTGTGACCCTGTATCATCATGCACTGGTTGCCACCGCTTGTGTCTTCCCACTCCGCCTCACCCTGCACGTCGATGTGTTTGTGCAGTCCCTCTGCAGCATATCCGTTATTATTGATTAATTGTTCACTCTATTTATTTCCCGTTGTTCCGCCATCGAAAGCGATTGCATCTGTGCCTCATCCACGATTTTGCCCTTGCTGCATGTACAGTCCGCACTCGAAAGCACTCGCCTGCATCCTTACACCACAGATAGCGCTTCGACAGAAACATTGTATGTTCCAATTTCACCCAGCATGTGTCACCTAGCGTTTTCCCCTCAACTACGTAGATAAGTCATCTTGAAACCAATGCACCAAGTTGCAATACAAATGAAATACAAATGACATGTGACGCGAAGAAACCAGCGTGGTTTATACTGAATTGCGTCTAGCACTCCTTCCTTTCCTCGCACTTTTACCTTTCATTGCATTAGGTACATCAATGGACGGGGTAGGCAGCTTCCCTTCATCTTCCCAGCGTTCCAGTATCTCGACTGCTGCCAGATACCCCTTCTTCTCGATTTCGTCGTACTTGCTAAACTGAAGGGTACCGTACTGTGAACGGGTGAATACATCACATCGTCGACTCTGCTTGCCAAAATGCTGCGCTTACCTCTTGGACCGGCATCTGCATATACAAACATCCACGCGTAACCTTGGCTTCTTCAAGCGTCCGGACGCTCGAAACACTGAAACGGAAAAAAAGGCACGAAAACGAAACGGACACGTCAGAACCATAGCCACGTCCGCCGCACGCAAGCGAAAGAGAAAAAAAACCCACTATGCCAGTCGACTCTGTATCTCGGGTATCGCCGGTATATTGCGCACGTTCGAGAAGGGATTCCATCTGTTCAGGACGAGCCACCATCCCGACAAGGAATCGCCAAAGTTCCGAGGTGAGTTGTCTTCGATCTGCGAGTGGATGAGGTACGGGGTAGAATCGCAATGTGAGGTCACTTACGGAACCCACGTCTACGGCGATTACAACATTCGCTCCCATGGAGAACATGGTCGATACCTGGAGAAAGGTTCATTTTAGCAGCCTCGGAATTCGATTATTGTCACTTGCAGGTAGGTTGTCAACTAGTCACGACAAACTAGGTCAGTTCAGCACGACGAAGAACACGATGGAAAACTTACGATAGCCGCCATCAACGAGCATGCTACCATTGTCACACAATGGGGGCAACAAACCAACCAGGGTCATGGACGCACCTAATAAATCAATGGCATGGGGAATGGCATTCATGGAGCGCGGTGACGTACGGATAAATCTCCAAGCATAACCAGTTTCGTGTATCTCCATACGCGACGTTATGATGTTGGTCGTGTTGCAATAATATGGCAGCCACATGTCCTCGATATGAAGATCATAGAAAGCCTGAGATTGCTCAGCATGGCTTTGTGGAGTAGTGCGATTGTTTACCTTGTAGATCGTGCGATTAAACTCGTGTCCCTGCTCAGAGAATTATTAAGGGTCTTGTCTTCAGTATGAAAACATCTACCGTCGTATATGCCACCAGCGGATAAGTGACGTCGGATAGCATTCTCCAGATATTGCCCATTCGGCTACTAAACTGTTTCGCCCGACTTGCACTGAGGATTATGTCACAGTCGCGTGCATATAGGCCTGCAATGAAAGACCCTATGCTTGTTCCGGCAATGTGGTCGATTGGAATACCTCGTTCCTCCAAGGCCCGGATGACACCCTGAGGCAGGAGGAAGTCAAATTCCGCATCCCCATGGAGATGATAAACATGCACTCACGATATGCGACAACCCTCGCGCACCACCACCCCCAAGCACAACACCCACTGATTTACCACAAAGCCTCCTGGCTAGTCGCGAGAAGTCGTTGACCATGGGGTGGCGTTGAGGGCGCGCATGTGTTTGCACTCCTCTGTACCTCAAAATGCCACTCTGCACTTTATCCTTCAGGTTTTTGAATGCAACCACCGCTTGGGGGTCTTGTGAGGGCGATGTCTTGGCCAGAGGCAAGACAAGACCCTGTTCATTTGAATTACCAATATTCTGTGACGCGTGGTGATATCGCACCTACCGGCAGTTCAACATGGATGTGTTGATGAACCCACGGTCGATTCTGTATAATACATTACGTGAGGAAGTTTGACATCTTACGCCTTGTATACACTGACCTTGAGCCACTCTCGTGTTGATCCAGGGGCAACTGATCGTTCCGGGTGGAGAAGCACAAGCTCCTTCCGAGCAGTAGTCTTCATGGAGAGTAAGAGGCGTTCATATTCCCCGATGCTCGGGTCGTCCCCCAAACCAACAACCATAACAAAATCCGCCTAAAAGCGTGAGCCGCGTGTTCTGAGTTGATGAACTGTGCCTACCTGTCGAATACAGGTTTGCGTCCAGGGACTATTGACAGGTGAATCGGCAACATAAAGTAGAGTGCGATATCTCTGTTCTTGATCAGCCAGCCACGCCGCAGCCTTGAGTTTTCCCATTCTGGAAAAGGCATGCCGTCCGAGGTGTCCTGAAACAGAGGCTTGGTTGAGATATGATGTCCTAGCACCCATCTCTTCCAGTGCTGCCTTGAGCTTCCGTGCAAATGTGTCAACAGGAACATGTCGAGACACAGGTAGAATGGCTACGGTCTTTAAGTTTGTGTTATTCCGGCCTAGTTCGGTCGCTGTGATTGGCCGATGAACATTCGAGGATGCATCCACCTCATCGCGTACCCGTGATGCAATGGTACGGAGAAGCCTAGGGATTCAATGAACATGTTAGCATAACTTTAAAATCCCAACATACTGTGCAGTAGTACGAGGATTGCTGGAAAAGCCAGGTCAGTGTGACTGGAGTCCATCTGCGTGAAACAATTGACTCACCGCGAGGAGATAGCATTGAAAAGGGTTTGTGGCATACGGATCAGCTCCGAATCGCGGATAGCATGCATCGTTGTTCGGCGTGGCGAGTTAGTGATCACGTCAAGCTCTCCCACTGTGTCTCCTTGACCATATTCGCCGGTAATTATTACTTTCCCCTTCTCTCCCTCGGTTATGGAACGCAATCGTCCATTGATGACGATGTAAAAGCTGTCACTGACGTCCTGCGGCCTCCAAAGAACCTGGCCGGCACTGACTTGCATCCAGTCCAGCGAAGCGTCAATTTGCAGTACTGGAATGAGGTAAGGAGATATTCTCCGATGGTCGAGCGCGGACATGCATACCAAGTGGAGAGAGCAACGAAATCAGCCTCTTTGCAAGCGTCAGCTGAACGATAGGTCGCTTCTCCAACAACCGTTCCAGAGCTTTAGCAGGCAAAAAGCCAACGTATGTATCCGTCTTGGCCTGGATATCGACATAAGAGGGTGTACTGCAAAGCGAAGCTGGTACGACTTTAGTCAAGAGTCTAACATTACGAGGCGTTACATACCGAGATACCCTGCAATGCCTCCTGGCTTCACGGTGAAGAGAAGTTTCCGTGTCTCCCGCCTACCACCATCTGACCTTGTCTGATCAGCTGTGAATATAGAATCTGTATCGGAACCAGATGGCTTGGGTTGTGATACTAGTGGAACGGAGCATTGCGTCTCCGTCGGAAGAAGTATGTCTAGGAACCCCTCAATAACGTAGTATAGACCTATCTCAATCATCAGTCTCCCAACATCTCCTTACTAGAAAACACCGACCTGTGTTGCGTTCACCCGTTTTCACAAGAGTAGAGCCCGAAGAGAAGAATAGGATTTCTACTTCATTGTCTAAGCCACTCATGTAGCCGGCGGCATTCGAAGAACTCCCGGTTGCACTAGACATGTTGTCGTCCCCAGTATCGAGAAGAGAGAGAGATCCAAAAGGAGAGGTAAACATCCCCTGCGGCGATCTTGGTGCATCGAAGGGTGGAAGGGCTGGTGAGGCTTCGACGGACTCTCCTCCGCCAATGGGAGGTTGCAATAATCCGATGGATTTGGCAATACAGGACATGACTTCATCGCGAAGGTCGAACTCGTCCCCCGGGAGGCGAGCCGTGAATGAAATGTTCTTAGAAGTGGGAATACGAGGTGTATTCAAGATGGTGAAAGTACGGGAGTGAGTTCTATAACCGTCACCCCCATGGCCAATTGAGGTAAGGAGATCGCCCGCTTGGACTTGCTGGCGTGCTCGGAGAGGGAAAGCGCGCGTGGGTATGGGACCTATGGGACTTTCTGCAAGTCTTTCTACTGAACCAGCCGCGCTGGCATTGCTGTTAAATTTACTAGAAGAAAATGCGGATGGCGAGGGATCGTGGCTGAAATAGTCGCTCTCGGAGTCAGATTCCTGGACTGCGACATCATCAAAGCGTTGGCGCAAAGAATGTAGTCCGCCGCCTTCGTAGAATGAATTTGGCAATGGATGACATGCGATTTCGTTGATTGCCTTCTCAGTGCGGAGGACTTCCGTCGTCAATCCTAGATATTTGTGGGCCGCATTAAAAGTTACTCGCGAGAATCTTGTCAAAATTACTTGTGCAAAAGGGTTATTTCGGGGTGCAGGTTGTATTGCTATGATTTACCTTGGACGATATGACCTGTCGCTTTCGGAAACTTCTTGGTGACTCTTCGGAATGCTTCAGCTGGGATAACTGCAAGTGTGCTATCTTCCGTTGCCCGTCCAACAATGCCATGATGAATTTGAGATTGCTGGATGGAATCTGACCGCGGAGGTGAAGGGGCATTCGAGGAAGTGCGTGTCATACCTGGTACCGACGCCACCGGATGAGCTGTTGATCCCGAAGATGAGACCGACGCCGTCCGGTTGCGGGACAGAGGAGTGGGAGAGGATTGCTCAAATTCAAGGTCGAGGTGTGATACGTCCGTGTTTATTCTTCCGAGACGATTTTGCGAAAGAGTTAACTGCATGGGGAGGTTCGAGGAGCGCATTTGGCTAGCGTCCTCCTGCCAACTCAACTTGATCTCGTCTGTAAACAAACTGAGGATACTAAAAAGACTAGACAGCGTGCCTCCGCTCCCAACTTCATTAATTAATTGATATCCATTCATATCTTCGTCGTCCCAAGAACCATTTTGCAGCGATCTCTGGCTAGTTCGTACGAAAACTTGGACGGTTCCGTCTATGACACAATAGAAATTCCGATCTTGATCAAGTGAGATACTGTCGCCTGCAATGAGCCGTCTGGTTTGTAGATGCCTAGCTAACTCATGGAAAACCTGCCACATATTTAGATGAGCAAGAGAAGGCGAAGGCGACAAGGTGCTACTGACTGGCTTTTCAAGAAACCCGAAGACGCGCACTGCTTGTAGGAAATCGTCCAAATAATTGTGGAACGCTGGCGGTGGTTCTGTCGTATTCACGTCCGGATGGAGGGCATTGACATCTGGTTTGACAAGCGGCGGCTCTTTGAGTTGTGAGTAGGTATTGAGATATCGCAAGCGAATCCAGTAGTTCAAAGCGACTGTTGACGCGGCGAAGAGGAATGCAAAGGACCAAAAGTTCAACTAGGAAGAGTGTCACATCAGCACTTGTCCATGCGCAATCGAGGAAACGCTGACAGTCAGTGTCATGGAATACGAGAGCACGAAGTAAATCAAACGAGGGACCGAGATGGTCGCAAAGGTGATAAGCGACTTGACCCACGAAAGCATCCACACTAAGTAGAACATGTTCAGTTTGAGGCTGACCACATCAGGCTGAAAGACGTACAAGTTACCCAAAAACATGCCGACAGGAGGGAGAGGAGTGGGTGTCTGCCATCGTATGCTGGAGCAGGGGGGAATGCCTCCATCGTGGTCGCGGTTCAACGTCAAGACCGCCAGACGGCGCTGCGAGTTGGCAACTTAAACTTTGGCCCGGTCAGTGCTTGTGCTGAGATTCCTTTTACATGTCGAACGCCGCTGTGCCGCGAACTGCGCCCTACAGTAATTCATGGCTGTGCAACAGCACTCTGTAATGGCAGCGACCTCCGCGCCATCCTCTGCAGATCTCCAGTCCACATCAGACGTCGAACGCGACAATGAACAAACGTTGGACGTCCAGGTTCTGAAAGACGCGGCGAAAAAGGGCTTGGTGAATGCCCTCAATTCAGCAAGTTCTCCACATCTCGCGACCCCACTTATGCTCAGAGATCCGTCCTAGGTAAATGGCGCGAAGACGCTCGTGCTCGACTCAGCCCTTGCCGGGCCCTTGGGGCTTGTTACGGAAGTCGCGCTCTTGAAGGTGTTTTTCCTCCGGAGCACACATCATGTTGATGCTGATCAGTGATAGAACCATGGTGTCGACAAAATGTTCTGGCTGGAACCCGGCCCTTTGACCTCGACTACCACCAACGTGATTTATCTTTGTAGACCTCTCATCAAATACGTGAAAATAATCGCGGGTCAGTGATGTCTGCTTCTGTATGCCATCTCTACCAACAAACTCTCAGACCAAATCAAGAGGTCTTCCAAGGAATCTCACAAGTATAGGTACACGCTACTCCTCGTCCCTCGGACTTCGATCCTTGTTTCTCGTATACTGGAGGAGGAGGGTGTACTTGGCGACTTGGCGATCTCATCCTACAACCTACAGTTTATACCTATCGAGGAGGATGTCATTTCACTTGAATACGACAGTGCATTCAAGGAGCTATGGGTAGTAAGTATATCTTAAATGGAATAATTGTGTATAATTTTGTCCCTAACCTTCCTCACAGGATGGTGATGAGACCATTATATACAACTCGGCGCTGGCCTTGGATGCTCTACAGCATACATTCAGTCGGTTTCCTCGCATCATCGGCAAAGGAGATTGCGCTTCGGTAAGGACGTAGATAATTACATCCCCGTTCGCTCACTGATTTTCGAGGTAGAAACTTGCGACACTCTTAACCAAACCTCTTCCCGAGCAGCCGGCAGCCTCTGCTGATTCGCTGAATCCTCCCGCGCCATTCGACTCCCTGATCATTTTGGACCGACACGTTGATATGATCACCCCATTACTGACTCAGTTAACATACCAGGGTCTCATTGATGAGCTAATCAACATCAAGAACTGTGAGCGTCTGTGTGCTCGCAGCTGAGTGGTCTCCTCAATCCTTCCTAGCTCAAATCGAACTTCCTCTGAGCCTCTTGAGCCCAGCACCCGCACCAGGTTCGACGGGTCCAAGCATCTCGCAGTCATCTACTACCATAACACCAATCACAAACGAGAAGACGAAGAAACATCTTTTGTCCGCGGCGACGGATCCTTTATTTGCAGAATTACGGGACTTAAATTTCTCCTCTGTTGGTAAACGACTGAATCGTGTCGCACACCGGATTGACGAAGACTACAAAGTGAGTAGGCCAGTTTCGAGATCACACTGTCTGATGCACTACATAGGCTCGCTTACAAGCCAAGACAGTAGCACAGCTCCGTGACTTTGTTGGTAAGCTGGGTGGACTGAAAACAGAGCATGAGGCTTTAAGACTACGTAGGTGATTCTATGCTTCGTGTCGCCATCGCTCTCGATGCCGGATATCAGATACTGGTCTGTCGGAGATGTTGGTCCCGCAGACACGTACGGAACTATTTAACAAGTCTCTGGAAATCCAGCAAAGTAAGTAACTTGCCGTTGAGGTTGTTTATTACTGAATTTCGAGTTTCTTCCGATCCCCAAAGACCTCCTTGCCTCGTACGAGACCACAGCGCAGATCAACACTATCGAGGAGATGATTGCTCAGGGGGCGGATATGCAAATTGTTGCTAGACTTCTTTGTCTTGCGAGTGTAACTACAGGCGGTATCAAGACTCGCTTGTTGGAGAATGTAAAGAAAGAGTTTCTCCAGGCAAGGACTGGTGCTAGATTTTCCTGTTTCTTTTACTGACCCCCCCCCTTTCCAAAGGCTTACGGTTATCATTTGTTGCCTCTTTTACTTTCATTGTCTGCATCACCCCTTTCCGTGCTCCTACAAAACCCACTTCCTGCATCAACAGCTGTACCGAATAAGCTGCCATTCGCCAATGTGCGTAAATCTCTGCGTCTCCTAATCGATGACAACCCGGAGGCTCTGGAGGAGCTCGAGAATGATATCAGTTATGTATACTCGGGTTATGCACCTATCAGCGTTCGGCTAGTCCAATGTGTCGCGCAAAAGAGCGGTGTCATGAGTAATCCTGCGGAGAAGGCCAATGTGGATGACCGAGAGGGGAAGGGGAAGGGCTCGACCTCCAAGAAACTCTTTGCGCACCCTATTGTCGGCTGGAAAGGTTTCGAGGATGTACTGTCTACCATTCCGGGAAAAAACTTCGACATCGTGCAAAAGATGCCTAGTGGGACTGGACCGGAGACTCCCTCTATTTCTGCACTTCGTAAGTGCGGATATTTTGGGTTAGTGATAACGTTGATAACCTAAGCGTCCACATGATTTCCAGTTCGATCTGATGAGCAACCAACTACGACGGTCGTATTTTTCCTGGGTGGGTGTACGTATACCGAAATTGCAGCTCTGAGATGGGTCAGTCGGCAAAACAAAGGTATATACTGTGTTCCACACGCATTTGAGAAACATGTGGATTAACCAGTGCAGGTCGGAAATTCCTGATTGCTACCACTGGGATTGTGAGCGGTGCAAGCTTGGTGGAGAGCATAGCCAACGGTGGGAGGAGAGGGTCTGGAAAGTGAAGTGTCTGATGCTCTCGTAGGCTCAATGCCTCCTCGTATAGGGCCGCGTTATGACATGTCCTGTGCTACCTGAGATGTTGGGATCGCGGTGGAATGTTTTGATTCTTCCTGTTCTCTTCGGTGTTGTCTGATCTACAGGATACCCGCGAACTTTATTGCCCACCAATAGAACAGACCGCCCAATACATTGGTGGGGTGTTGTCCATCATGGAACGAGAAGCAGCTCGATTTCGCAACTGAAAGCGACCATGCGGACCCGATGGTGATTAAACGGGAACGCGTGGATGGCATCCGTTTGAAGGACTTTTGAGAAACGGACCCCGGGTACTAGCCTCTCTATCAATATGATGGTTCAATTCAAGCCGGTGCGAATACATCCATGGGGTGTCTTGGGCGGCCGATTTTTTTCCCTGCCATCAGTTAATGCGGCAGTAGGCTGACTCTAAGCTGGGCACATGGGGACGTGTGCGATTATTCAATTCCAGGCGAACAGCCCGCAGTCGCGAGCTGTCCACGTTGTCTGGTTCTCATAGGGCCGCCTCCAAAAGGGACGAAAGGTTTGATTGCAACGCGTTGAAGTTGTGGAGGTTGGTGGATGGTCGCAGGCTTTACGTTGATTTTTAAGGTGTGTCTGGGGTCCTTCTCAGAGGGTCCTCGAGAGAGCCCGCCAAACCTGAACTTGCTCGTATAAGGTCCGGTCAACGCAAGCCAACATGAACATTTCCACCCTTCCACAGACAGCCACACTTGGTTCAATTCCCCATCCTCTTTCAGATTTTCAAGACATAAAGGTATGTAGATTCACCCAGTGATCCATCCGTTCCCTCCTCAGTTTGCTGACCCTGTTGCTTGTGTGTTCGTCGTGTTCCGGAACCCCCCCTGTGACTGGTCTGTGCGTTCTAGCCTTCAATTCTACGTAGCTACCCTCGCACTTGAACATAGGGATGCCTCCACGTGCAACGGAAGGAAAGGCAACAGCGGAGAAGCCGCCAAAGAAAACGAGTTCGTCTCTTTTGCACTCATCACCATTCTGCCGGTAGTCATGCAACCTGCCCGCAGAGTCGTCCGGGGGTGGCGGACGAAAGAAACTCAGCGCCTTTAACAAATTCATGCAATCTGAAATGGCACGACTGAGGGAGTCTGACCCTGACATGCCCCATCAAGAGAGGTGAGCAAATTTGATCTAGAACGTGTCCGGCTCTGATGAATCACAATCTCTGAGTAGATTCAAGCTTGCCACTGCCAACTGGAAGAGGGCAAAGGAGAACCCGAGAGCGACTGCTACCTGACCCCCCTCCCCCATCCATCCGTTCCCTTCGTCACCACCGTCGTCGAACTGCTCGTCTCCAGTTTGTACCATGTTTGGCAACGTGCGCATGCTACCTGTTGGTCTGATATTCTTATTAGTAAAAGTTTTGATTTTTCTGTATTAAGCTTTTGCTGTCTGGTTTATGCTTTGGGACTGTTCTTGGTGACCTGGTTTGTTTCTGTCTACTCTTCGACCTATTCACGTTCTAGTCGGACTGGGTCAACGCCGTTTATTGTCATTTGGTGTCATGTCGGAACAGAAAATTTTAAGAGTATCGAGGGAATGGTTGAGGCCGTCGAGGAGACAAAGTTGGCATGACAATTGGCAGGTCTGATCAACCCCTGAGTGCTTGAGCCGTCTCTTTTCAGCTTGGTCAAGCGACGTTCTGTCTATCGTCTTTGCTTTCATCATCATCCGCTGGCCAGCCCACCTCTTATCTCTTTCTCTTTCTGTTCGCTTGGCCTCATGAGGCAGCCCCAAGACGTTGATAACTTGCCTGATGAAGATCGGGTCCTATTCAAGCCCTCCATATCGTCCCCGTCCCCGTCCTTGTCCATTTCGCCCTCGCCTGTCTGTACACCCTCAGCCCATCTGTCCATGCCCCATCACACGCTCTCGGACCATTCGGATCCAACTCCACGCCTCTCGGATTCGAACGGTGTCGACCCCGTACCGATCCACACTTCCGATCCACCCGGTTTGCCAGTCTCTTTCCTCTCGTCTCCACCTCATTCATTCTTGATCGAATTCCCGCCACCTCTTCACCCCATGTATGACTTTCCACCCCTGGACGAACACGCACTATCTAATCTCCCCGGCCCGTCTGTTCCATTTGATGCCGCCTGCCCAGATGGCACCCCTGCCTCATTGACCGACAGAGGCAAAGCAAGAGAGCTCCCCCCCACGTTGCCTCCTCTGTCGCTCTCGCCTTCTGGCTTGGGCTACAATATCGACGACTGGTCACCCACACCAGGTCCATCCTCATATCGGTCGACTTGTACCTCTCTCCGCACAGCGTCCCCAAGCCATTCCCCCTCCAGTTCGATAGAGAGTACCGTCGTACAGGTAGACGACCCTCCTACCCTCACCAAAGTTCCTTCCCGAACGAGGTCCCTGTCCAACCTTTCCATCCGGTCCACTACGCCGTCCATGTCCAAAATCAAAGTCAGGCTTGCTGCGTCTTCCAAGGCCCCGGTCAACCTCGCGCGCAGGTTGCTGTCTAGAAATAAGGCGGATGCCGCGGGGCCCACGGTGACAGAACCAACGAACGACCTTGCCGACCCTCTGGGAAATGACTTGATGCCGATCCAAACGGGAAACTGCCTCTTTCCGTGGCAACCCAAGGACATTACGCGAACATCCTCTCCCCGGGCTGGGGTGGAAGTGGGCGTTACACCCGTAACAGCGCCAGACGTTGCCGCCGTCTGGTGTCCCGACAATCGTTGTTCGGACGGGCTCGTGAGTTCGAGGGGAAAGGGTCGTTCCTACTCATCCCCGTTCCCCAAATCCGCATTTGACGTCGTTCCCCACTTGGAAGATACCATCGTGCCTCTGCCGCTTCATGCCAGAGATTTGTTCGACGAGATGCTACCAAGGGAACTTAGGCTTCGTGTGTTCTCTGCCTTGATCTCGCTCCATGAAGTGGATTACGAACGACTGAAGAGTAGCGGGAAGTGGTCGGTCCTAGCAGCGGGTTCGTCGAAAAATCGCTGGGTTGGACGAAACCGTGCAATGCGAGAACTTGTCAAGCTGAGTAGGGTGGGTATAGTTGATTCCTGCCCTATCCATCTAGTGAACCAATTATGAGGTCAGGTGTCAAAGTTCTGGCGTACATCGGTCTTTGACGGTCAGCTCTGGCAAGATGTTGATCTACGGTCATTCCCTTCCACGCCTTCCAGCTTCCTTGCTTCTCTCGTTGAACTCTCAGGACCCTTCATAAAGAACCTCGATTTATCGGGACACACGTACCTTTCACCAACTGCGTTGATCGATATGGCCGGTGACCTTTGCGTGCGCTCTGCACCCGTCGTGAACTTTACGTATACGCAGCTAACCGCGATCACTCTGCAAGGCTGTACTGCACTAACAACGCAGTCACTTCATAGTCTTCTCATCCGATCGCCATTTCTGCGCAGCTTGAACGTGAAGGGGCTGCAGGCCGTCACGAACGCCACCTTTGATGTGCTTGCACTTTGCTCGCACCTTACGTCACTGAATATGAACCGCTGCGCGAACGTTGATGGAGATGGCATTTGCGCGCTTGGAGCAGCGGTGATGGCACGAGGCGCCCGCCTCGCGCTGAAGGAACTCAGGTTATGTGGGCTTCCTAGGATCGATGACGACACACTGGCAATGTTGGGAAAGGCTGCACCTCATCTTGAAGTCCTCGATCTGAGCTACTGTCGTAGCCTGCACAACTCCGCTTTGGAGGCATTCGTATCTTGCGCGGAGGAAGGTTTCGGAGAGACCATTTGGTTGACATCTCGGGAAGCGAGGAGAGATCCAAGAGATTGGCGTCGATACAGGCGACGCGTGACGACCCTCAGACATATCTCGCTCTCCAACTGTAGCATGCTCACAGACACCGCCTGCTCTAACCTCGCTCATTCAGTTCCTCGTCTGGAGTTCCTCGAACTCGCAGGAATCGGGCAAACGCTCAAGGACGATGGGCTCGTACACCTCCTTGGCACCACACCGTTCATCCGAAAACTCGACCTGGAAGATGCTTCCGATATCACGGACGCAGTGCTCGAGTTGCTCACTCCGGTGCCTGCCGCAGAGACAGAGGGGTCGATTTCATCCAAGACGACAGAATCACCCCAGCCCGGTCATGCACTGGAACACCTGACAGTCTCATGCGCGACCAATTTGACCAACGAGGCACTCAAAGCACTCATTCGCGGTTGTACGCGACTACGGGTTTTGGAGGCTGACAGCACGTCTATATCCGGGACGGTGCTCAAAGACTTCGTTCGACAGGTCTGCGAACGAGGTACCAGCGACGCAGGGCTGGTCGTCGTAGATTGTCGCTCGGTTGGGGAACGCGCTGTCAAGGACGTGGTGGTGAACACGCGCCCGCGCAAGGGGTGGCGCTCGTGGGAAACGAGGAAACTCGGCTATTTGGATGGGCGGGATGGCGAGGATCTCAAAATCGGACAGGATGAATGTGACGAGAAGAGGGTGGTGATCAAGTCATTTTACAGCTGGCAGACGGTCGACGCAGTACGGCATCTCAGGGAACGCAAGAGGAAGACGAATAGGAAGGCGCAGAGTGAGTCGGAACAGGTGAGCGAGCCCGAAGGCGGTGGCAAGCTGTCCGGGAGGATGAGGTGGTGGGCGCCAACTAGTAGGATGTCTTCTGGGAACAATACACCTGGTGAAGACGGTGATCGCGATGGGTGTGTGGTAATGTGATGACGATCATAGTGTGTATCTTTATCCTGAATTGTATACTTTAGTATTTTTCCACCTTCTCTTTGTTCCAAACTTACACGGTAGGACAGGACTATCGACGTCTGTGTATCTAGTGAAAAATCAAATGTATAAACGCGTAGCGGGCAAGGAGAAAGTGTCCTACGAGCATCACGAGTTTCATGGCTTTTTTGCTTTACGCTTTGCCTTTTTTGCAGCTTTTTTCGCTTCTCGATCTTCTGATTTTGGGGTGGACGCCGCTCGTGAAGAGTCGTTGGCTGATGATGATTGCACTGGCATGGCAAGCTTTGCCTTCTTGCTGTGGTCTGTTGTCTGGGGCGTCGACTCAGAGAGCGACAGATTTTCGTACCCTGCGGTACATCGTCAGAACTCGGATGATACTTTGACACGGTGTAAAGAGGCTCACCAGAAAAGGGGTCTACACGAGATCTTTTACGCCTTGATAATTGAACTCCCTCACCCTTGGACTGTTCTTCGTCTGACGCCCGTCCCTTACCTTTATCCAGTCCCATACACCTCGTTTCTTCAGGCGAGTCATCTGCTGTACCCATCCCCTCATCGTCTTCGACATTCGCCTCTTCATTAAACACTTCGAGATCCTCTTCTTCCTCGCTCTCCAATGCCTCGAGCTCCTTCTCATACTCTGCGCGCGCCGTCATTTTGCTAGTGACCTTGACTGGGACACCCTCGTGATTGGAACTGGAACTTGCCCCAGTCGCAGCATCCGACGGTTCGTCGACCAATTGCGCATTCTTGGCCTGAGCAATGGCGTGTTTGATAAATCGGCCTGCGGCTGCCTTGTCTATTCCGAGCTTTCCTATCGCACGCGATCAGTGAGATCTCAGGTTTAGACAGGGTTGGGATCATACTTTTTCGATCGGAGTCTTCCGCATGCTTGATCTTGTCAAAGTATTGACGGACGCGTTCCTAGATGTGTGTTTGCTCGTCTGGGTGAGTCATGCGTCAGAAAGGACACCCACGAGCTCAGCAACGACACGGTGTGTCCTTGGGTCTATACCGCGACTCTTCAGATACACTACGAGCGAGCAGAAGGGACGTCAGCGTCTGGGACCAAGTGGCAGATATGTTCTGGCACGCCATGCGCTCACTCACCAAAGACGAGGTCGTACACGACATAGGGTATGATGGCCTGCAACTTCGCCTGTTGGATGGTATCGAGCGCGAGTAGTGTTTCAGGGAGGGATTGGGCAAACAGTGGCTCGAGTTGGGCTTCGAGTTCGCCGAGTGAGTTGTCGAGTTTCGTGAGTTTGGAACGGATTTTGGTGGTGTCTATCGACATGATGCGTCACAGAAAAGACGATGGTGTGATTTTTTGGTGGACTGCACTCAGCCACCACTTTGAGTCCCTCGCCGAACGTCTCTGTTGTACGAGCTTAGATAAGCAAATGTGCGAGCCACATTTGGGCTATAGTGCCAAATAGAGTCATAAGCTTACTACAAAAAGACTCATAGTATAGATTATCAATGAATTCAGTAGAAAGGTATGATAGGAGGAAGGTAGCTTAAGGGACAATCTAATCATCTTGATTCCATCCCATATCCACCATCTGAACTCACCAAAGTCCTACTCACCTACATATTCTCTACTCTGCATCACAGACAAGTAAATCAACACCCCCTATTTTAACTGTGCACCAGTACTCTCACTTAGCTTGTTTTTGATCTTTCAAATCATACACCAGTCTGTCCTTTAGTTTCTTTATAATTATCCCATACTAACTGAAACAACCACAAAGATCAACACTAGATCCTTAGGTCACAACACTAGTCCTAGCTAGAGAGAGTAGAAGAGGAGAAGATATCATAAGGTCTTTGTGGGAAGAAACCAAGTGAACTAGACTGGGGATGTCAGTCATTGTCCACAGGGCTTTTATACTATTGGCATATGCGCACAGACCAAGCTGTGCATGAGAGTACATATCTACATAAGTACGTAGGAGTAATGGAGATTAAATACATACTGCACACACATGGTGTGGCAGAATGGAAGAGAAACATGAGACAGTGATTATTGTGGGAAGAAATGGAAGCATTGTAACGAATCATTGCACTTCATCGTTTCATTCATTCTTTTTACTTAACATTCCCTACTGATCATTACTACTGATCATCCGTTCTCTATTAGACACTCTTATCTTATCTTATCACGTCACATGACATATCACGTGACTGTGGTAATCCTTCTTTTATATCACATTCATTACTTACTCCCATCATACGCTCTAGACTTCGGTCTGAGCTTCCACATCTAGACCCCACACGGTAACCTCATTCTTTTAATCTCCATGCTCTAGATCCCTTATTGCAGTCCATGACATCATTCCATTACTCCTTACTCATCTGTTTCCCACATGATGTCATACCCTATGCCCATTACTTTCCTTTTATGTACTTGTACCTATTTTGTATCATGGTTTGTGCGCCTAGCACAACTGTATAAATACTGGACCCTCTAGACAAACTCTTCCCAGTTCGTTTATTGGTGTCTACATTTGCCAATAGCTTGAGTGCTAAGCAAGTCACTCAACATCCTCAAAGGCATTTGTTGCTGGTTACTGAAACCCAGAACAGATTACAGGATCAACGTGATATTCTACAAGACTACGTGCATCTACATTTTATCTTCTACATATCTTATCATCCACGACTTATCTTTCTGGTTGTTGTTCACTCAGCCAATCATTGTATCTGCTAAAGTGATCTCACTATCCGCTTCAAGCATAGAGCAGAAATGAAAAGGGAATCATATGGTAATGAATGTGGAAACGAGATAGATCTCGTGAGAACATGAATATAACTAAATAGGGAAAGAGCGTCTATGAGCGTGAGAGAAGAAGTGTTACGCTTGGCCCGGATAGGGACGAGCGTAGACTCTAGGGTTCGAGGATTCAGAGGTTCTGGGAAGGAGAGGTCGTCTCCTTAATCGTTCTGTTCAAGTAGCAAGACGGCTACCGGTGATTCAAAGGTTCAAAGGACGAAGCTGGCACTCTTAAGTAGCCAGGAGACTTATAGAGATCCAAGGGACGATGTACAAGGTATATTCTAGAGTAGATCTAGGTTAGGGAATACATTGTCGGAGAGAGAAGTTTATATAAGAAGCCTATGGAATGTTGGAGAACAAGATGGAAAGAAAGATGACTAAGTGAAAAAATCACGAAGAACTATATGGAAAGATGAAGTAATACACTTGCTGACTGATCAATAGAAGAGGAGAGAAGGTCAGCGAAGAAAATGACGAATTGAAAGATAACTATGTGGGGCTTCAACGGTGTAGTTGAATTGTCTTAAAAGATAGCATAGTTTGAGAGGAAGAAGGAAATGAAGAAAGAAAGAATTGTAACAATCGACCCTGCATGCACCATACTTTTGGCACAAATTGATCACTTCGCTCTCTTTGAGCAGAACTATCTGGCTTTTGATGAGTTTTTGAATTTGTTCGCCTTCATCGTGAATTTCAACCCTGGTCTGGGTTCGTACTTGCTCTGGCGGTATAAAGATAATATCCTTGTTGTCATCTTTGACTCCTTAGGCGTGGTCTTTGCGATGCGATAAAGCATTGGCTTTTACATTAGAAGCGCCAGGCTTATAGATGAAAATGTAATTGAACCACATTAACCATTGATACCATCGGGCTTGCCGACGATTCAGATCTTGCGATTTCATAAAATACTGTAGGTTGGCATGGTCATTCCATATCTCAAATTGGAACTTCGTGCCTTCCAAATAGTGACGCCAGATCTCCAGCACACGAATAATAGACAACATTTCCTTGTCTGTAATTGGGTAATTCCATTCTTCTGGAGACATCAAATGCGAGGAATAGGCAACTGGGTGCCATTTGACATTTTTAAATATGGAAAGTACTGCCCCCGTAGCGTAGTCTGACACATCGGTTTCTAAACAGAATTGGCAATCATTGTCTGGATATGCCAACATGGGTGCAGTTGTGAATTTTTCTTTTAGCGTATCAAACGCCATTTGCTGTGAAGAGGACCATTCAAATCCTGTGTCCTTCTTCAATAGATTGTTAAGCAGACGTGTGACCTGCACGTAGTCCTTTATGAAGCGACAGTAAAAGTTGGTGAGTCCCAAGAAGCTTCTAACTCCTTTCACATTGGTGGGAGCGGGCCATTCTAGTATCACTTTGACCTTGGAATCATCCATGCGAATTCCATCTTTTCCTACGATCATGCCAAGGAAATCAACCTCGGTCTTACTGAAAGAACATTTTTCGGGTTTGACGAAAAGATCATTTTCTTCCAATCTCCGTAATACTTCCTGCACGATGTCATCGTGTTCTTTTTGGTTATCTGTTTTCGTGAAAATCATAAGGTCATCGATGTAGACAACCACAACTCCATCCATATTGGTGAAGATCTCATTCATCATCACTTGGAAGGTTCCGGGTGAGTTGCATAGCCCAAAATACATTACGAGAGGTTCATACGCTCCTCGGAAGCAAACGAAGGCAGCCTTCCATTCGTCACCTTCTTTGATGCGAACATTGTTGTAGCCCCAACGTAAGTCCATTTTCGTAAAGAGCTTTGCTCCTTTGAATTTATCCACCAGCTGACCAATCAATGGCAGTGGGTAATTGTTTTTAACCGTGTGTTCGTTTAGGTAACGGTAGTCCTGGACCATCCGCTTCTTGCCGTCTTTCTTAGGCACAAAAAACACGGGGCTTGTCTGAGGGGATTTAGAGGGCCTTATGTAACCCTTCTTTAGTTGG